>JAXBDA010000316.1:54163-94143 GCA_036023075.1 Gaultheria prostrata | reverse complement strand
ATGTTAGTTAATTAGTCAATTCCATCCAAACTAACGGAAAAAGTTAGAAAAAACCCATCCCATCTTAATTTGCTATCAACTCAAGGGTAAAATAAACTTTCCACATAAAATCTTCCCCAAAAATCACTCATAAGCAAAACGACTCTGTGTGTGTGTGTGTGCGCGTGCGCGCGTAAATAAAAATCACTCGTTATGAAGCGAGATGTGAAATATGCCCATAAATTAGTGGGGTGCTTGTTTTGTTGGTTTATTATGCACATTATACAAGTAAACATAGTACAAGAGGGGACTAACTAGTGCACTTTCCCTCCACATCATGAATGAAGTGATAAGAGAAATCCTCCTTTAGTCAAAAAAATATACAACCTGGAGCATATTTTTAATCAAAAA
Organism: Gaultheria prostrata; assembly: GCA_036023075.1. Taxonomy (NCBI): domain Eukaryota; kingdom Viridiplantae; phylum Streptophyta; class Magnoliopsida; order Ericales; family Ericaceae; genus Gaultheria; species Gaultheria prostrata. The sequence goes on along the minus strand of JAXBDA010000316.1, from coordinate 93,753 downwards.
ATTCGTTCTTGTTTTAGTTCTTGTCCAGGGACCACAGATTCACAAAGAAAGAGCAACTAACCAACATCATTGATCATTTTTCAATCCGTAAAGAGAACTATTATTATATACAAGTGTATAATCTCGATTTTCTACCATCTCGGTTGTGTCAAACTCAATAAAAAAAAAAAAACTCACATTTCGGTTTTGATTCCTGTGGTGCGCTCAAGATCCACGCCATCTCCCCACAATCTAGAGTCGCCAATCCAGTCGCTTTTTGGTTTCTTACATTTAGATTCCGGTCGGTTTCATACTGATTTCACCCTTTGATCGATTTTTTTTGGAGCTCTGAAGATAGATCCTTTCGTCTGCCTCACTTTGATCGTGTAGAAATTTAGGGCTGCCGACTTACTTTTACCCTGATGGAGTGGTTTTGTCTTGAAAAGTCTATTTTGCCCTTGACTTGGTAGGAAATTAAGATATCGGGCTTGGTTTTTTCTAACGGTTTCCGTTAATTTGGATGAAATCAACCAAGTGACTAACATTTACATAGTTGAAGGGACAAGTAAATTCAATTGATAGTTGGAGGGGGATTTAACTAAAAATTGAATAGTTTAAGGGGCAAGTAGATTATTAACCCATTCTGAAAAGCACCGGTAAGGATATATACCGTCTAATTTTTTACCCAAAATACCCTTTTGAGATATAATGCGCGTCTCTCTCTCACGCGTATACACGTGTCAGATTCTCTCTCTTCTCTTTATCTTTAAAGTCTTGTTTTATACCCATTGGGAACCGAAAAAGTCGTTCTCTCTCTTCTTTATCTTAATTTTTTTTTGTCTTTCCCCATCAACGACAGCTTTATGGTTTCTTTCCTTCTATGCACAATGAATGCTGCCAACTGCTCTCTTTCCAGAAATTACTCAATCAATCTCTCTCATTAGTTATTACCCAAGAGTCCAAAAGACTACACTCTTTTTTTGGAACGGCTACTCTCTTTTTCTCTCTCTCTCTCTCTCTCTCCCTCTCGCTCTTCCATTTCTCATCTTCCTCCATATACCCATTTGTTTCTCATCTTTACCTCCCGTAGATTTATTGAATAAACCTCCATGGAAAATGCTCAAGGCTCAAGCATTGGACTACGAAAAATCGACGCAAAAAACAAAAAACAAACACTGCGAATTTCAGAATCTCTGGATCGCCGGTTTCGCCGACGTAGATGTTCCTATTATTAGTATTAATGCCGGCTCATTGGAAGGCGCAACAATTTTGGATGGGGCTAATTTTCAAGAGGATAGTTGTTTCACTGGTGGGGACACTCTCAAGGACTGAAACCGAAATTGATGATGGAGAAGGTCTTCCTCTTTACCAAAACAGCAAGATTGTGTATCAGATGGCCCACCTGGGATGAGAGTGTTTGACATGTACATGCAGAGCACAAGGTAAGAAGCCACGAGTCATTACCAAATTATCCTAGCCATTTAGTTGCACTTATTTTTTTTTTATAAAGTCTCTCTCTCTCTCTCTCTCTCTCTCTCTCAATCCTCAGCGTCTTATTCTCTCGCTTTGGTGCGAATGTGGAACTCTAGCTCATCAGACGGATTTTTTTCCTTTTGTTGTCCAAATCTGTGTATTATTTCGTTCTGTGCGTAGTATTTTTGCATTGAATCCACCATTTTCCCCAAGAATATAGAAATTCGCAGTGGTTATACCAAATTCGCCGTGGAATTTGAGGATAGATTCTTTGTTTTTTGCTTGATGTAAACGTTTTTTTTAGGAAAAAATACAAAAAGTGAGTTTTAATAAATAAAAAAATTACAAATTCGCAGTGAATTTTTAGGAGAGATTCTTTATTTTTTTGCTTGATGTAAACATTTTTTTGGGAAAAAAATATAAAAAGTGAGTTTTAATAAAAAAAAATAACAAATTCGCAGTGTTTTATTTGAAAGAAATCTTACTTTTTGATGTGCTTAAAAACACTGCGAATTTGGTGCGAATATGAAACTCTCACTCATCGGACATGTTTACGTCCATTTGTTGTCCGGATCTGTGTAATATTTCATCTGTATGTAGCATTTTTGCGTTGAGTCTAGCATTTTCCCCAAGCATGAAGAAATTCGCAGTGAGTTTTTAGGAAGATTCTTTGTTTTTTTGTTCATGTAAATATATTTTTTTTGATAAAAAATACATAAGTGAGTGTTTATAAAAAAAAATACAAATTCGCAGTGAATTTTGCCGGCCGGAAAAAGTAGTCGGCCGAAAGATTTAAAAGTTCGCAGGAGGCCGCCGGAAAAGTTCACCGGCCGGAAGTGGATGGTGGATGAAGGTGGGGAGTGGGAGGTGGAGTAAAGAGTAAATTTGTGTTTGAAGGGTAGAAGGGTAATCTCATTAATGAGTTGTAGCCAGAGTTAATTAAAAGTTGAGGCTTACCTTAATGAGAATTAAAGACTAATTTTCTGTACCTGCGAGTAATTTTCTGTTGATGATGTGCACGAAATCCTTTTGGACTCTCAAATTCTAGGGCCCCAATTAAGTATGACCAGAAGGTCGCCCAAGAATATAGACCTAAATCCCATAATGCGCGGCATGAACGTGAGCAATAGTGGGAGTGAGAACGTAGCACAACCCCAGTTTATTACTTCCATTTTGTGAACAAGTTGAAAAAACCATCATATTTTCATCTACGATAAACTTATAAATGCCTTCCTAGTCATGAAAAATATTTCACGCTAAATCACTATATATTATCTATTCATCACGTAAAGATTTACAGCTCATGTCACCTACGCAATGTAAATCAAAGAGGGCTAGCACATATTACTGATCTATGTCACATTTCTATTTCACTGCAATGGCAATATATGATTTACCTTCGTTATTTATTCACATAAACTTTCCCAACATTAAACCAACCATAACCACCCAATTGAGTAGTGACATAAAACCATAAGAAAATCTAGTTGCACATAGCATTTCTCTCTATCGAACTCACACATCGTGTCTAATATACAATGTAAATCTATGAGGATTAGTAGTTATGGCCGATCTGTGTCATAATTTCTATTTCCCGGCAATTTTAGCAAGATAAGATTCATCTCAATTCTCTATTCATGTTATTTTCACAACACGAAAGCAATCATAACCATCCTTTATTCGTGATCATTTCAAACGATGCAAGTCCCCTTCATAGCAGAAGTTGCCGCCAATTCATCCTTTATTCGTAAGATTCGTTTTTCATCAACTTTGTGGAGATATTGGATGGAGCAATGCTACAGACACAACTTTAAATCATAACTATGAACTGTGCCTGGATCTGTTGGATGCACATGAATGGTTTCGCGTACATCCAACAACTCCGGACCCAGTTGTATCTGGAGTTGTTGTTTAAAGTTATGTTTCTAGACTTTTTTGTTTTGGACATCTGAATTTGTATCTCCAAAAAGCGATTTTTTTTTTTATTGGCAACAATAGACGTGGTTGCAAAAATGTATGGGCCAGTATCGTGGTAATTGCTGGGCTTCAAAGTGGGCCATAGTCTATTAACAATTCATTAGGTTTCGTAAATTTTGGGCTTGAAAGTGAGGCATTATTTAACACTAGGCCCAATGAAATGCCTTTCGCTCTTGCTTTGGGTTTGGGTTTTGTAGAACTGTGCCTCCTTTTCCTGATTTGCCCTGTTGATGATGTGCACCTCAAAACCTTTTGGACTCTCAAGACTACAAATTTGTAGCTTCTCTTCAAATTCCAAGGCCCAAATTAAGTAGGCTCAAAAGGCCGCCGCAATAATATAGACCTAAATCCCATAATGCGTGACGTGAACGTGAGCAATAGCGGGAGAGAGAACGTAGCACAACCCCAATTTATTACTTCCATTTTGTGAACAAGTTGAAAAAATCATCGTTTTCTCATCGAAGATAAACTTATAAATGCCTTCCTGGTCATGAAAAATATTTCACGCTAAATCACTATATATTATCTATTCATCAAGTGAAGATTTACACCTCATGTCACTTACACAATGTAAATCAAAGAGGGCTAGCACATATTACTGATGTCTGTCACATTTCTATTTCACTGCAATGGCAATATATGATTCAACTTCATTACTTATTCACATAACCTTTTCCCAATATTAAACCAACCATAACCACCCAATTGAGTAGTGACATAAAACCTTAAGAAAATCTAGTTGCACATAACATCTCTCTCTATAGAGCTCACACCTCGTGTCTAATATTACAATGTAAATCTGCGAGGATTAGTAGTTATGACCGATTTGTGTCATAATTTCTATTTCCCTGCAATTTTAGCAAGATAGATTCACCTCGATTCTCTATTCATATTATTTTCACAACACGAAAGCAATCAAAAAATTTAAGGGGTTGCTACATATGACCGTTTTGTATATTTTTATGTACCTATAGGGAGACAAGAATTTTGCCTTGATTCTCTATTTCCATCACATATTTCCATCATGAAACCAATTATAAGATTCTTAACCATCTAACTAAATTCTGACATAAAACAATGATGATAACAATTCTGTGGCAGATAACATTTCTGCGAAGGACATCTTGGACTCTTTCATTACTATTTTGTTTTGGGTCTTGGATATCCATGATATTTGGATCACATCAGATAATTGTTTGGACCATGTTTGTACGATCTAGGCCGGATGTTAGGTTGTCCGAGCCAGCTTAGGCGCACCTCAACTATTCTCCTCCCTAGTCTGGTCAAATACAGGTCATCCACGCTGAGACTAGAAGATTCACACAAAATGACTTTCTTACAATCTAACCCCAAGGTTGAAATCTCGTCAATTGTATGAGAAGCAAATTCACTGACGAACCAAACACCAATATATAATAATCAAGATGCTCCCCACCTTCTCCACCACATCCGAAGATGTGTACAAGGTACAAAGAAATGGAAAAACTAAATGCAGGGCTGTCTTATGCACACTGGCATGGCTTGAATGTTGTATTTGGCATTACTTAAAAGATGGGGACTTCTCATGGGAGCAGAGAGTAGGAACCCCAAAAATACTATTGAATGCTCTGATCCTGTGGACCATATTACCCAACTGGATCTGCAACAAAATCTCATAATATTTGAATCAGTATAGGAAGGTCTCCTTCACAATTTATACCAGTCACGCTAGGAATGTGTTGTCCCCTGCCATGTAGATGTATATTTGATAACAAGGTGTTGCAGTCAACTTATATGCAGCTCGAGTCTGCAGAGTTTTTTTTGCTAGAATTGATTGTATTGAGAATCGAACTTGCGAGCTTGGAGGAATAAGACTGTTACTTACTACTAACTGAAGTATATACCAAATATGTATATATATTTACAATTCTACGGATATTTATTAGCATGTGTCCCACTTATTACATCCATAGGAGTATTTATTAATTTTTCTTCCATTACTTCTCTTTTTCTCCTTTCAAAGAGCAAAACATTATAAAAAACAAGAAACCATTCTTGTACAAACTCACTAGTTGTGTCTCGGGTCGGCTCGTTTAGTAATTGAGCCGAGCTCAAGCTCGAGTTTTACACTTGTTTAGTAAACAAGCTCGGTAAAGCTCAGCTCAGCTCACAAAAGCTCGGCTCGTTTATATAGGCTCGGCTCGATTAATGAGGCTCGTTAGCTAAACTACATTGGCTTGACTCGTCAAGGGTTCTAAACGAGTTGAGCTCGAGCTCGGTTTTTGGCTCGTTTACTAAACAAGCTGAACTCGAGCTCTTCAAAGCTCAACTCGTTTACACCCCTGGACTCGTGTCCGTCCGATGCATGGGACAACATTAAAAAAAAAGTTCATATTGTTGTTTATTTTTCGTTCACATGCATCAACAGGCACAACGCTAGTTAAGGTTTTGAAGGGTGAGTAATATTAACACAAATAGATTAAAATTTAAAAATAGATAGAAAGGAAACATACAAAAATTAGAAAGGGTAGCTTTATTTTATGCTTAGTACGTTCTCACAAAAATAAAAATATTAATATTATGCTATAAAACTCAAGTTCCCTTATAACTTCCCAACCCCCACTGCCCTAAAAGTAGAAACTCTCCCTCTCAAAATTCAATAATGCTACACGTATAATTATTCCAGCTCAAACCATTAACAACCCCCTCACATACGTGGAGCCTACACCCATAATTAAGTGTAGGCCCCACGTATGTGAGAGGTTTTGGGTGTAGGCCACATGTATGTGAAGGGGTTGTTAATGGTTCTGTGTTTGTTAATGGTTGGAACCGAAATGGTTGTATAAGAATCATTTTTGCTCAAAATTCCCCCTCACCTGCCACTCCCTACGTTCTCTCAATTTCTCTCTAAATCCACTCCCCTCTGGCACGTTTCTCTTTTTTCAATTTTAAAAGGTAAAATGAAAACCTAAAATCTATGTAGAAATTTAGGATTAAGGAATTGAAGGCTTTGCTTACTATGAACACATGTTTTACTTACTATAAACATAGGCTTTACTTACCACAATTTATGGTCTATACGTGTGGTAAGTGTGGTCTATTTTTGTGGTAAAGAAAGTCTGTGTTCATAGTAAGTACAATTGTGCGGGAAAAGAGCAAAACCATCATCTTTCTTGTGGTGATTTTCATCTAATGATTCAAATTCATTTATTTTTTATCTAATGACTTAGATTTAGTAGGGCATGGGGCACGATAGAAAAGTTCCTCCACCTTTTGGAGGCTTAACACATTTGTACGGAGCATAGATTGAGTGATTAATAGGAGAGCATAATGTCAATGGGAAGTGTTTCCATCCTCCCATTTAGATGAATAATTATTAAATTTCCTAATTAGTAACCTAATTACCTAAAAATAAAGTGTTGATTTATTATTATTATTATTAGTAGTACATTTTACGACGGGTAAATTATAAAGTAGTATACATATATTTGGGGTGAGGTCTGGAGTCTGGACGGGTTGCCCAATACGGTAATGCCAACCCAAATCCAAATCCCAAAAAAAAAAAAAAAAAAGGGAGTGATACTGTTTCTTCCTTCAACCCAAACCAAAGCTCGAAAACAATGTTGGGGAACTGTCCCAATTACGACGGGGTGGTTTAGGGTAAAATTAAATGGTCATTCCTAACAAAATTATTACTCCTAATTTCGAATAACCTTGTTAAATGGCTCGCGGGAGTATGTGCACCTTGTCTCGAGTTACCATAGGGTATTTTAGGAGCACTAAATAATTACGTGGAACTATGACAGACACGCGTTTATCATGAAGATCTCTATTTCTCGGAGTACCACGTGGCTTTACTTCTCTTTTCCCAAAGTCTTGTTCCCGCGAAGACCGATTCCAATTAAATTTTATAGTTTCAGCATATGGAGGGGCCCTGCATAACTTCTGCAGGTTGGTTATATGAACATAAATGTCCTAAGACTTTCCTGCCACAAGGAATTCTTTTTCCTTCCATGTGTGTTCCAATGTTCAAGATTCAAAAACAACATAGTAAAATAATTTGTAACATTCAACTTATTTTCTTAATTTTGATAATCTCAAATAAACTCTAAATTGGACCGCCGGCCGACACCGTAAATCCGAGGAAGGAACTAATTTATAAGACCTGTACAGTCTACAAAACACGATATTTTGCCAACGAAATTGGCAAAACCGGTTTTCTTGTTAGGTTTAGCCTATCCGACATCTGACATGGGGTTGCTGCTGTGCAACCCATCCGGGCCGTCCGCTGCAAGATGAAATCTGGACCGTCCATTCGAGCATCCCCTCTTCCTCCAACATCGTACTCTATTAAAATTATCAAAAGACATATATCTACTACTTCGGTCACATTTGACAAATTGGGTGTCCAAGAGTCGAGACCCATGTCGCTGCATTGACTATTTGTTGCAACCACATGTTCCTATTCTGTGTGTCAATTCTCTGTTTAGGTCTGTATACCAAATTTATTTTCTTTCACGAGCCTGTCTCCACAAACAATGAATTTGTGTTAATGGGGCCGTCAAATTTGTCAAAAATAATTGAGGATACCTCGTAGAGTAAATGGAAAGAAACTGATTTTATTTGTGCAATTATACAGTGTGCCCTTGAATTCATGTACTTCCAAGTACAATTATTACTAATTCTACAGACTACATGTGTTTTTGATCTGCAGTTTGCTTCTTCATTCTCGAAGGGAATAATGTGTGTTGTTTGGTAAAGGTTTCGATGAAGGTTTTTGGAGTAAGAAGAATGTAAATGTGATATATCTTTTTACCATTATTTCAATGTACGTTGGGAAGAGATATGAACGAGAATGTGATGTCATGCTTTTATAATTCCGGAAATTGGGGGTGTTGTGCGCCCCTCGGCTGTCTGTTCTTATTTTGAACGGCCTGAATGTATTTTGATTTTTTACCAGTAAAAATAAATCAAAATCAAATTAAAATAGCCGAATACATCCTGACTGTTCAAAACACGATCGGACGGCCGACGGATGCACCGCACAGTGCACAGCACCGCCCCCGGGTCCGGTGATTTCGACGTTTGGAAAAGCAAAAAATAGTAATGTGATTCTTGATGACATATTAAAAAAATAGGAATGTGATTCTTGATGACATATTCAACCAGGAATCACATTTCCAAACTGAGTGAGAATCTGATCTCTCCCTTACATGAGAATCTTAGATTCCTGGCTCATTCATTAAGAAAAGGAAATGTTGACTTTAATAAAATTTTAAAATAATTATTTTTCACATAAGATTACTGAATTAATCCAAACACTGAAATGAAATTACTCTAGGTATCCAATTCCTAGGATCGAACTCGATTTCCAATAATCATATTCCTATTCCCGCTTAAGAAAATTCCCAGGAATAATTTGATTTCCGATAATCATATTTCTATTCATACTCAAGATTCCTGTTATCCAAACACAGCTTAAGAGTAATAGGGGGAGAGAAAACTTATTAAAAACCATGCTGAGAGAGAGAGAGAGAGAGAGAGAGAGAGAGAGAGAGAGGAATGGCCAATGTGTATATTTTTCTGGTAAGAGAATAAAAATTACTAGTAGTATTCTTTGGGGGATGAATTTTTTTTAAAATACTTTGTAGGGGTGAACCTATACATAATTCATAGGAAAAAAATTTCTCTATATAATACTAGAGCTTTTTTTTTTTTTTCAGGGGTGTATTATCTTATGGAGTAGTATTTATTAGTTGAGAAGTATAGTTGAGCTCTTAACGCGTTGAAAATATATGATGCATTGTTAATTCTATAAATGTTACTCTTCTCAAATTATAATATTTACTTAAGTTTGTAAATGATTCCATAATCATAAATTTTTGGAGTCGCCACTGTTTGACGGTTAGTTTATTTTAGCAATCAAGTTGAGCTAAATGAAGGCTATTTTACCAGAGAGTTCTCAAAAGTTTATTTCATACAGTTACTAGTATAGCTGTAAACTAGTTGTGAAGGTAGCTAAAGTAGCCTTGTTTTCTTGCTGATGTAAACTCTTTTTTTTTTTAAGTCTATTGTTTTGCTTAGTGATTAAGGATACCAAAAATTAATCATAACTAAGGGCTTGTAGCCTACCAGTTATTTCCTGGTTTTCTCATAAGCGAGATCAGGGTTCGAGACGTTTAGGGTTTAGTGCTTTGGATAGCTTCTAGGCCCCCTGACTAACTCTCCCATTAACCCTCATTGATGTATATCAAATGGCAAAAAAATAATAATAATAATCTTTTATTTTTATTTTTGGTTTGCGTTGATCTTAACGCTGGAATCCACACAAAAAAAAAAGGGGTTAACTGAGAGTTGTTTGCTAGGTCAAAGCCAAAGGCATGAGCCAATTGGCAAGATTTTAAAGAGGCAGTGTCCATAAAGAAAACAGAACGCAATAGACACAGACGGAGGTGCAAAGATTCGGATAATAAATTGTGTTCGGAATCATCTGATGCAAGTAGATCCTAGAAGGTAAGTTTTGGAGTTCACACACATTGAACGGTTTTATGCATACTTGTGTTCGGATTTGTGCACTTTGATCTTTCTCTCTGGCATTTTATAAAGAAAAAGAGTGTGTTGGACCCGGAGTGCCTCCCATGGGTTTAGCTACACAATGCTATTTCACCGCTCTTAAAACAGACTTGCGGGTGCGATCGATGTCGAATGTCGTAAAAAACTTCATTCAAACCCTCAAAAACACCAATTTGTTTTAGGAAAAGTGGTCCAACTAGTGGTATCAGAGCCAGGAGGTCATGGGTTCAAATAGCATCATGAGGGAGAGATTGTTGGGCCTGGAGTGCTCCCATGGATTTGGTTATACAATACCTCTGCTACCGCTCTAAAAATAGACTTGCGGGTGCGATGTCGAATGCCAAAAAGATTTAATTGAAACTCTCACTTACACCAATTGATTTTTAAGAAAGATGGTGGAAAAGCGATCCGACAGAATCCATAAAAAAGAGAGGAGGATAAGGTGTTGGAACCATAGAGATTTCTAGCTCTCTCTGTAATACCCCAGGTTTGGGGGTAGATGGTGTTTAGTCCCACATTGGTTGTTTACATGAGTGACCTTGGGTATATAACAAACCATGTAAGAGACTACTAGTATCTTGGGCTTAAGTATTTTGGGCTATGTGATGTGGCTTGTGGATCAAATCAGGGTACTGGGTCAGTGGTCTACATGGGGCGTTACACTCTCTCTCATGATCAAGAATCCATTCCTTATCATTGTTCCTTTTTTATCTTCTCTTTCTTATATTTTGTGAATTTAATTATACTAAAGTCTATTCTCTTAACTACCAAAAGCAAAAAACAAAAGGGCCAACAAAGACATCTCAAACAAAATCAAAAGATACTGTCCCCCAATTTCAACATTCCCTCATCCTTTTGTACCCTTTACTCCTTTTTCCATAATTTTTCTTAAAATGAATCTAATTGCATCTAAAATCTCTTTTAACTAAATCTTCTCTTATGGCTCCTTTACGGTGGTAATCCTGCTTAATCATGTCATTCTTTTTCTTTAAATATACAGTATAATTCTTAGAAATCCCCTCCAACCAACTGTCCCAATATGTAGACAGACAACTGGCCAAGCATTTATCTTATGTTGGACTAGAGCCAGTTCACGTGTTTGTTGATGTCAAAATCAATTTGTCAAAGTCATATTTTTTATGTCAAAATTAATTATATGTATATATCAAATGATGTTATTGAACCAATATGCACGGACGGAGCCAGAATTAGAACCTAATGATGGCAAATATGTATACTGAAGACAATAAAAAAAAGATGGATTACATTATCAATATTCATCGTTTTAAAAGCCAAGTAGCATACTGAAATATATTTACGTACAAAAGATATTTTCATATCCACAGAGGAGCAATAATTTAACTCAATATGTCTATTAAAGTGAGGCATTTTGAATTGTGTTCGACTCTCTTTCATGTCATTAAAGCATCAATGATAGAATCAACATCATAACTGCGTTCAATGTCTTTCTCAATGTATTGACCATAAAACTTGTCAAAAATTTCATCTTCCATCCTATTGCCCAATCTAATCTTCACAAGTTTTAAAACTTCAAAAGCTTGTTGCATCAAAGAAATTAACATTGAAAAATGTCAATACAAGATGTATTAATCTGTTACTAAGCCGATAAATTGTGGAATTTCTTGTTTTATTCAACACTTAACACATTTAGAAAATTGTTCTCAGATTTTAAAATTCCAAATCTAGTTTCTCTTGTTAATGTGAAATCAGAAGCATAATATTTTCTAAGAAGTTTGCAAATATCTTGAACTTTAAATAATTTATAGTCATCCCAAGGATCTAAAGTTGTGCTGAGAATGAGTAACTATATTGTATCTTTGTTGCCTGCTATGGTTTCTTCCTTTTCTCTGTTGGTCAATAGGTTTTCCTCTAATGAAGAAAGAGTTTCGATTGATGTCAAAGTATGTGATGTAGAGTGGGTTGTGTCCATGTTTCTTGACCGTTTGGACCGTTTGTAGCCCAAAAGACACTAATTAGTCACGCAGACCAACATTGGCAAAAAAAAAAGTCTAGAAATTGTACAGCCAATTGGAAATGGGTTCTGATCAAGTATCATCACCTTTCGACCATGACCAACTATGTTTTTTGGCCATTCGATGTCATCTAGAGTTTGAAAACGGGGTTTTTGTCATTTTAGAAAATATTAGATTTGCTTATAACTTTTAATAGGAATTTTCGTTCTGGTTGCCGTCTGTTTTTGCAACTTTATATTTCTTTCTTAGTTTTTCTTTTGTCATTTATTTATTTTTGATAATTTTTGTAATTCCTTTGATTTAGGCATGATTAGCTGGCAACACAAATCTTTTGTTATTTGTAATTTCTCGTTGGTCTAGGATTTCTTTGACACTATATCATTGGAAGCTTAGAACAGAATTTGGTTGTTTATGATTAAAGAAAACTAAGTATTTACTCAATATTGTTTGTTCATAGAGGGAGTACATCTTGCTAAACTTTTTCGTATTTTCTACTTACAATTAGTTTCGTAAAAGGAGGCTTCGCTGCATCAGTATGTAATTTATTTTGTTTTCAATTTTATCCCCTAAGTTTCTAGATATTTCACGTTGGCTAGTAAATTTTGTTTTGGACTTCTTCATAAAGAAAATGTCAAAGGACTAACGCCTTGGGACACAACAAAATAGATCATGAAAAATCTAGTGGTGGCGGACTGATACAGTTTGAGGATAAACAAAAAAAATTACTACTAATGTAATAACAATTTTTTAAATATCCTCAAAAAAAATTACTAATGTAATAATAAAAAAATTTCAAATTGTTGTAGCGCGGTCGCCGGTACTGGTCCCCCAGTACCTCTGTCCTTGCCAACATGGTGCTATTCGGCACAATTGTGATTATTTTCTCTTGAAGGATGAGAGGACAGAAGAAGTAGTTGGGTTGGGTGGGGTGGCAAGTTTTAGCAAAGCCAAACTTGCTGCACTTGCAGCCAATTTAACATCATAAATAGTGTTGCCACCGAAATTTGGCAGCAGGTTTTGCCAGCCTTTTTTTGTCATTTGTTTTGTCATATTTTGCCAATAAGTGACGTCGAAATGATCCGGAGCACTATTTAGCTGTGCTCTAGGAGTACTGAATAATTAGGCTTCTGCGTGCCGTTGTACTTGATTTCAAGAACTCAAATATTTGGCCACTTGAATTCCCATTTTATTAGTCGTTAAATTATACAAGAAATTTAGCAGCCAAGCTGTATACTTCTCCAAAGAAGATAAAAACAATGAAAGAGACAAGGAGTCAATGTTACAGAAATTAAGCCATTAAAATGTCCTAAAATCTACACCAGCCAGTACCCCCATCTCATATGGTCAATATGAGCGGAAATGAACCAACTTTATGTATACCATGTGTATCTCTCCGACATTCACGGCAACGGCTATCCTCTTTCACTTTCCCTTTTCTTTTTTTTTCTGTTTCGATAGTCAGGGTGTCCGGACCAGTTTACGTGTGCCCAACTAGTCTCTTCCCTAGGCAGGTCAAAGGCCCGTGGCCTGAGGGATTCACAAGAAATTAATTTCTTACGGCCTGACTCCAATTATCGGACCATAGTCAATCATGTGGGGAGCAAACTCGCCAACTAACTGGACTAATCCTGGGGTTTTACTTTCTCCAGTTACAAATTGGGGGACACTTAGAGGTTGAGAAATTTTGTAATACATAGGAGTTTTGTGGATTAGATACAACCTTTAGAATTTTACAGTACATTTTTGTTGTGCCACATTAGCGTATTCTGTTCATGAGAATCGAACCCATGGGCGGAGGTAAGATACAAGTCGGGTCCCATTATCCACTCACTTTGATTTTTCACATGGAGATTTGATAGTTTGTAACCAAATATGACTACTTTGACCACACAAATGAGTCTAAATTGGTCTAACTCGCTTCAAATGTGTAGAAACGCCAAGCATTATCTAATGGATAATTTTACGAAAGACTATTATGCATTGTTTTCAAAATGTATGAAGTTTTGAGACCAATTATAAAGCAAAAGTACCTTTAGGAGTGTATATCTACCTTACAATTGACCTTTATTTAGTTATTTTTTGTATACACAAGTAAAAATAAATAAATTCCATATGTATATGATGGAAAATTTCTGGCTTCGCCCCTGATCGTAGCCAAAACCTCAACCCCAAATGAGAGTTACAAGACTACCCAATCTAAGCCACTTGTCTCGAATTAAGGGTAGTTTTAACAAATAGAATTATTGATTACAAAATAGAGAAAAATGAAGATTCAACATTGTTGTGGCTCATTACTTAAAACAAGGAAAGGCATTGACATATCATTTGGGGATTTGTATTCTACCCCCTCAAAAAATCATTCTTTAAATGGTTTTGCATTTAAGACACGAGAATAAAGCCAAGTCATGATTCAGTATACTCTGTTTTAAAGTAGTAGGAAAGCACATGGCAAACCTTCTTGTGGATGTCTTTAGTGTTACCACCAAAGTTCAAAGCAAGATCCATTGGGTTTGATTCTTTACTTACAAACTAGAAAAGAGAAACATGAATTTAGGTGCCGTAGACTTAGATATACTTGCCAAAAAATAAAAGTGACTCTTGAACTTGACAAACAAAAGTCTAGTAAAATGGACTATAGGTCACTGTATATGAGATAGCAACATGACTAAAGACAAGATAATCCAACTAATTTCTTGATCCTTTAAACTTTTTTTCTTTTCGATAATCGGATGTCTAGACCAACTCACACGTACTTCGACTAATTATGGTGTTCCGAAATTAACGACCGGACAAACCCTTCAATGGCCATGATCCTTCAATTTTTTTCAACAAGTTAATGATGAGATCATGTAAGTATGTAACCACTAATTGATAGCCGGATATCTAGACCAGCTTGCACGTATTTCAACTAATTCTGGGGTTCTGAAATTAACGACTGGACAAACCCTTCAGGCTTCAGTGGCCATGATCCTTTAATTTTTTCAACAAGTTAATGATGAGATCATGTAACCACTAATTGATTGTTTAGGCAGTCCTTTCTCAGTGTGATTAGGTGTGATTATTGAGCTTCTTGCAAATTACCTATAGATTACCTCATTCCATGTCAATTGTCATTGTCATTTTGAACGAGTCTTTCTTGTAACCCGGATGCTAACGGTCTCAGAGGAGTACCTGAGGGCCCTGTTGTGCCTTTGGTGGCTGTGATTTCGAGACCATTGAGTGTAATTTGTAGTGTTCATTTGACTTGTTGAATTTGTTGGATATGCCCAAAAAATGAGATTAATCACTCATTGGTAACAATATAAACAAAGCTCGTTTTACTTCAAAAAAAAAATTGATGGTTATGATTTTAAGTCTAACTTCAAGAATAATGCGATTCGCTCATGTTGGTTCCAAAATCTTATCACGCTCATGTTTGACATGGAGAATGAATTTGGCTATACGAATAAAATAAATGACATACTTGAGACAGCACTCATCTGAAAAGGCACAACACTCTATCGTGCCTATGGAGCACAACAGGGCTCAATCTTTGTGTATGAGTCATGTTACATGTTACACACATCATTTCGAACGCTTTTCATACATAGCAACCAATGATGTGGAGTCCCACAATTTGCTATGATTCATTTTGTAAAAGTTCCAAGCATTATCTTTCATGCTAAAATCAGTATGATGGGATATCATTAAGTGCCTTTGAATCGACGAATTGTGAGAATTACGATGATCTAATTTTCTTGACCGATCAACTTGAATTTCTGCATTAATAGTGTACATGTCAACCTACAACATGAACTATTCGGACAATAAAAATTGATCTTGAAACTCATGATCAATTTTAGTACTGTATATCCCAACTTGTAAAATTCCATATCTAATGAACATATAGACAATATTAAGAACTGCAAGAATTTAACATGTCAAATTATTCAAATTATGTAAGACCAATGAAGTCGGATGCTTACATCGGATCAAGCAAGAGAGCACTATGTGTTTTATTATTGCAAAACTAGTTAACAAGTCAAACTAACACTCAATTCAACACTTTTGAAATTCTTGAAATCCTGTCACCTACAAAGATAACAGAAATTCCTGCAACCCAAATTATGTCCTGGAGTACATTAATTGGGGGGGAAATCTCCAGTAAACCTGCCATGGCCATTAGCCTCTTCAAAGAGAGTGACCAATTCCCATTTCATTCTTATCAACAACCAAAACAACCCCCGCTAGTGGACGGTAGGATTGGTCTCTCAGGCGAAAGGTGGCCCGGAAACCTGGTTATCACCAAAAAAAAAAAAAAAAAACAAATACCATTTCCATTTGAGATCTCTCACACATCGAATTCCGACATTCAAATTTTAATTCAGATTTTCAAAACCACAAGCATCGCCATGACACCGAAAGTAATCTTTTTTCTCAAAACATTCAACTATAACAACATAGGATAAGTAAAACTTGTTAAAATTGGCAATTTATTGACATAAAAACAAAGTTATCTGCATATAAGGAAAGGATTACAGAGAAGACCAGAAATTTATACTGGTTTGAAGTACTCTTCAGTGCTCCTATAGCTAATGTTCTTTACTTTCCCCGGATAAAATGCCAACCATCTCTACTCCAAATCTCCCATACCCATTTCTTCAGTGATACAGCCTACTGAGAATGAAGTAGGGTTTTCAGTAATCTGCCATTGACTGAAATGTAGAGATGGTAGGCAATTTAACATACACATAACAACAAAAGAACATATAATGTTTCTTAAAAAAGACTGGTCCATGAGGAACTTAACAATGGTGCACAGAAATGAGGCTTTAGATAGGGAAGCTGAAAGTATCTGAAGCTCCTTGGTTGAGACTCTGGAAATGGTGGTCCTGAGCTTTAAGCTTCTTTGAAAGTGGCTCTGGCGAGGAAGAGACGGATGCCGCCACAGCCCATGAGTCATTCGAGCTGTCGGAGCTGAAGCAAACATCCGTGACCCCGTTTGGGCTACCGGGCATCGATCGGAACTTTCGTTTGTTGGATTGGTGGCTGGGAAATCCGGATGTTGATTCCAGGATTAGCTTATAACAATCCTCCACTTTGTCCTGTTGAACATAAAGGTAAATGTTACGACCAAAAAAGGAAGAGAAAAAAGACTAATCAGAACACAAAAGATTAAAATGGTTCAGCTAGGGTATTAACAATGGGAAAAAAAAAACAATGGAAATTTGCTACGAATAAAGTGAGTCAGCAAATTTTGTAAATTTCTCGCAAGAGCTCTGAAAACCCCCATTTATATTGGAGAATCCTACATTACAAATGTGGTCGGACGACTCAGACCTAACGGATGGGTCTTGGAGGTTGCAATCGAGTTTTAGATCACATCATCCTCCACTTTTACTCCCAATTCCTGCTCTCAGTAGTTTGGGATGTTACGACGGAAACAACAAACAGAAAAAAGACCAATCAGAACACAAAGGATTAACATGGTTTGGCTAACAGTGGACAATTTGCTAAGAATACAATGAGTCAGCCAATATAGTAAATCTCTTGCAAGAGCTCTGAAAACCCCCATTTGTATTGGAAAACCAATATTACAAATGTGGTCGGACCTATCGGATGGGTCTTGGAGGTTGCAATCAAGTTTTAGATCACATATCTCCAGCAATGCTCTCCGTTCTTACCCTCAATTCCTGCTATCAGTAGTTTGGGATGTTTCCCTTTCATTCACGAACTCGCACAAGCGTAATGTGGCTTAGAACGAGTTATAATCAATCAACCAGGATGAATTCCAGAAAACCCACAACAATACACATGGAAATGAACTGACAGATTCAAAATCAGTAATGTAAAAAATCGAGGGAAACGATATAGCACTCCACATTTTACATTTCACAGTCCTATTGCAAGAGGTAAAGAAACAAAGAGAGGATAATGAATTGAAATCATTGAAATGCTAAATTGGATTGCTAAAATCACTTTACTGAACTAGAATCTACTTATATGTGATGTCACTAACCTTGTCGATTCCAAGAGCAACCAATAGTTGGTTTTGGCAGTCAACGGCAACAGACGGGTCTAAACCATTGATGACATGCAGCATTGTGGCAGTAGCCAATACAGAAGGCAGATAACACATAAGCTTAGAATCTGCAATGGAATTTACACAATAAGAGACGTTGACATTACAATAACACTTGTACTAAACAAGAAAACACAGACGAGTTCAAGATTCTTGGGTAAAAATTCAATGCTAATTACCAGAAATGATAGAGAGGAAAAGGGATTCGCATCTCCTGAGAATCTCAAAACAAACGCAGTAATCCTTAAACCCTAGCCTCCTAATTATGTGATCAAGAAATGAGACAGGGGTCACAGGGTTCATCCTCCATCGAAGATTGGACAACACCAGCATCTCCATTCTCTTAATAGTTTTCGCCTCAAACACATACCTACTCTCTTCCACCTTCACAAATCAACAAAAACCCCTCAATCAAATTCCAAAAACAAAACATGGGTATCAACAACAAAAAAAACAAGATCTAACAAGATTAATGGTTTCAGATACATACTTGGAGGTCTAACAGAAGGGGGACTTCGGTTTCCTCCACTTTTGCAGCTAGAGAGAGACAGGCCACAGCAGCCAATTTGGTCATCCATGGTTTCTCTCTCTGGAAACTGAAGCTCAAGAGAAACCTGTCTAGATAGTTCACAGCAAGCAGTGAAGTGAGAGCAGAAAAGGAGAAATGAGCAGCGACACCCAAAATCCACTCCACGGCGTCGTTTCGAGCCCTAATCAGAGATGGGTTTTCCTCAATGTGATTATTGAAAAGGGGGTTTTCCTTTTCTTTCGATAGGAGAGATGCTAGCTCTTCTTCTTCCCATAAAAGGTCCTGTTCAAGTAGTTTCTGTGGTGGGTTAGGGATGATTTCGTCAATGGGGTAAATCTCTTGTTCCTCTTCGAAATAAGAGCAGCTGTCTTCTTGGCAATACAAAGAGTCCAAAAGAAATGGAGGGTTTTGTGGGATTTGGGCCATCTTCTTCTGAGAAGAAGAGTTTTAGGCCTGGATTCATTCTAGAGCAGATAAGAAGGTGAAGAAGAAGAAAGAGAAGCCTGAAGAAGGCATATTTCTCTCTCTTCTTGTTTCTTTCTCTCTCTTTTTCTCTCTAGAGGAATGGGAGGAAGGAGGGTGGGAGGGGACTGGAGCAGTACAGAGTGAGGACTGTGGTGGTGTGTTTTTATTTGCGGTTTTTGGTCTCTGTGTTTTTTGTTTTGGTTTTTCTGTTTTTGCAATTGTCGGGGTGGGGGAGACTTTTTATTTATTTAAAGGCATTCATACGAGCATCTCGACTAATTTTCTTCTTAATTTAATCAAAGACATGTTATTTGCACGTTGAGACTATGGTATTAGCAATAAATTACTCGCGGGTTGGCTCCAAAAATTGAACTATTGTTAATTATGTAAGCAAATAAGGTTGAGTTTCTACCATAGTCAGTGGCGTAGCCAAAATATTGTACTAGTGGGACACAAAACAAAAATGTTATTCCTTCCGTCCTTTTTTAAGTGTGTTACATGAGAATTTCAACTATTTTTCTCTCACATCAACTTTTACAACTTTTAAATCTACTTTTCATTACTTACCCTTATCAATTTAATAATATTTACTAACTTTTTAAAAAAGAATCTACTTTTAAGGACAAAATAGGAAATGTACTCACTTACTTTTCAAAACACACACTTATTAAGGGACGGTCCAAAATGAAAATGTACACACTATAAAATGGACGAAGGGAGTAGTAATTTGGTTATGTAAAACAAAGAAAAAAAAACTTTCTTCTTTAAGAATTTAACATGCCTTGATTTTAATTTAAACTTTTCTTGAAGATATATTCCTACTTGAATAGTGATTAAGTATATTACATTAACTTCAACACAAAGGAGAGGAGTTATTGATAGATTTAAGAAAAGAGGAAGAAATAAGGGAGAATGCAAAAGAAGTCTTGCTTGACTTATGGTAATAAATTGAAGCTTGGTTTTGAGTAATTAATTATTCAGTGGTCCTGAGGCATCACCACGTGGTGTCATAACACCATTTGTCATCACTTTTTTTATCGGTCTTCATAATCACATATTTAGGTGAAATTCATGTACTTAGTCTTGAGTTCCACATAAATATATGCAGAAGAATAACGCTACATCATGTGGTTGCGCCCCAATAGCACTCATTAGTTTTTTCTATAAAAAAAAAGTGACATACTAATGAAACTACTAACATATTTTCTTCAAATGCAAAAAAAAAAAAAGGTAAACAAGTTACTACTAGATATCAACGAGTACTTTTAATTTATGAAAAAAGTTTAATAATTTTTCTTGAAAAGATTTATTATTATTATTTTTAGGTTATCGTTTTACGGACCGGACAAACATTTTAAAATGGAGAGAATAGTAGTATTTAACGTAACCCACACTAATTTTTGGGTATTGAACTTCACACCCCTATTTTCAACACTTGCACCCCCTTTTTGTTTTTATTAGGGTAAAATTACTAAAATACCCCTCCATTTTATAATCCCTTGGGGGTTTAGATGTTGAAATGAAGGAATATTTCAGTAATTTCACCCTAATAAAACAAAATTGGGGTGCAAGTATTGAAAGGGGGTATAAAAGTTCAATTCCCTAATTTTTTACTTAAGTAAGGCAGTATTTTTAATAGAAAGGCACCCCTCTAATACACAGTACTAATTTTTTTTTTTTTTTGGAGGGGGGGGGGGGGGGGGGTGGGGGTAAATACAGTATTTTTACTACACTCATTTCGTGACTGGTTGTAGCAGCAGACCTGAATTCATGCAGCACAGCAACTCGACACGTGACACCTGTACCCCTTCGATGTGTGGATGGACCCCAAAATATTAGTGGGCCCAACCAAAACACAATGAGCTGGATCAGCCGTCCAAGTACTATGATGTTTTACTTTGCTATTTGTATCGAATCAAGCAATTTTGCATCATTCACCTCAACAACCAAAAAAAAAAATTGCATCATTGGGTGTACCCAGGTAAAATTATTGAGTGTAAACGATGTGGTATTGTGGTGGGTCACAGGCTAGTTTTCCATTTGCCAAAATGGGAAACTCATAAAATCAAGTGGGTAATTTTAGCGAATGAGAAAATCAGGTACTAAAATCAATCCATTTTAGCAAAGAAAAGTGGGTTGATTTTAACGTTTTGTTTCCTCATTTGCTAAAATCACCCACTTGATTTTACGAGTTTCCTATTTTAGCAAGTGAGAAACTCAACCTAGGTGAGTTTCCCTTAACAAGACAACTTGGTTTTTTCTATTTTCTGTTCTTATTCAATTATTTTCCTCATTTGATAATTTTACGTTAAATGTTTGTGAATTATTAATTTGTCACAACGAGAAGAATCGGACAAGGAAAAAAGTATAAGCATAACTCAAGTATTTTTGAAAAAAAATCAAAAGTAAGAATAAAAAAAAGGCAGCTTTTGGGGGTGAAAAATATTGGAGTTTTGGTCGTAATTTTTTATTTTCAGAATTTTCCTCATTAAGACGACTCAATAATCCACAAAAATTGACAAAAAATTAATAAATGTAAATTTTTATTTAGTAAAACAAAAAAAAAATCATAATGCCTTTTTAAGGGAAACTATGAACCATGCAAACTGGGGAGGGATGGGTATGAGATCCAAAAAAGAAAAAAAGGATTGGGGTGTGAAGGCCGTTTCGTGCACATTTTAGGCAGTGCCAACTCAAATATTTATGGGGTTCGAAGCGAAATTTTCAAATGGGGGCCCGTACGTATTTTGCATACAAAAATTGATGAACATAGAGTTTTCATATAGAAAATCATTAAAAAAAAATATACCATTATAAAAGCTTAAATGTATAGTTATCCAAAACTAAACAATCTTGACAACATTTCAAAATCCATTGAACCCCACGGCACATAAAGGTTGCAGCATATATTTTATTCATCTTCTGAATTTGACCTCAAGCTACAAGTAATTTCAATTTCACCAGTTTTTTGGACCCCTAGATTGGGCCTATTTTCATGTGTAGCAAGTTTAAACAAAAAATAATTAGAACTCTACATGTTGGCCTTACAAGTTTGGGGCCCCTATTTTAACAATTTTTGGAGGCCTGAAGCTGCAATTTCATTGGCTTATGCTCTAAATCGGCTCTGATTTTAGGCTCATTAGTTCAATCTGAATAGCAAATTTTTGTACCAAGTTCGGAATTACTTTTTAAAAAATTGCACTTATAAAAAATTACTAGCTATATGATCAAAGTACATTATCTCTTGAAATTTCTCTGAGCCGTATGATTTTGAGGATAAAAACGTGTTTTGCTCATGTGGTTAGATGAGGGGATTTGTCTGGACGCTTTTACAGGGTCTTTATGGTAAAGAGACTTAGATGAGGAGGTCTCCGTGGAATTTAACCAATAAAATATTCAAAGATTGGAGCAGCGATTTATACATATCCAATTAAGCTATTTTTTTTACAGGATCACTTGAAAAAATATTTTTAAATTAATTAACAGTTTGTACATCATTTGTATCAAAAAGGTTGGTACCCCTGTCATTTTGGGTGAAATTGCATCCTTGTCATCATCGGGCCCAACACCTTCAAGACCTCTCCTGTTAGAATAAAATAAATTGATCAATATCAAAAATAAATTTTTTAGTATAAAAATAATATTTTGACTCTTACAAGTTCTTGAATCATTATATAATTTTTTTTTTTTTTTTTACCATCTAGACACTTTAAATTCTTTCCAACAAAAAAAGCACGAAAATCGTCCCTCCGTTAAGTTTTTCTACATTCCAGCTAAAATTACGTCGATAAATTCAGCCAGTTTAAAAAACTATAATTTGTTTTCCTCTGAATTCGTCCAACGACTTTCTTTGTCTCTCATTTTAATCCCCTTTTTCAGAAGGAATATGATATTTTTTTCTTTTTACGTTCATTTCAACGCGGCAGGATTAGAATTTTCTTTCTCTTTACCAAAAGCCCCCATAAGAGACTTGTCCAAAAGCAGAGAAAAAAGGAACAGCATGCTGTCTAACACTACTCAATATGTATAGCTTTTTGGAGTAGACTCTACCGCCTATAAAAATCCAAAGAAGATTTTCATACTTTTGTGTTTTTATATACATAGATATCATGAGACGTACTTTCTTCGTTTCATTTTGATAATTCAGTTCGGTTTTCAATATAATTTTTAAATTGTTAATATCTTTTAATCTACCATATTTTTAAAGATTTACAAATATTTTAGATTGAAAGGTATTAACAACTTAAAAACTGCATTGAAGAGCAAATTGGACTATTAAAATGAGGCATAAGGAATAAATATCATTCCTTCTTTTTTTTTTGGGCGGTCAAGAGTGTTTGAGTCAGCTTGCTCGCACATTGATTAATTCCCTTCTGGTTTGGTCAATGCCAAACCATCAACGCTAGCTCCAAGAAGTTGCTCATCCCCTTTCGGTCCGTTTAGAATGTCTAGGTTTAAGCTCATTTCTGTTACCACTTATTCAGAGACTTCATGAGACGTAAATATCATTCCTTACTTTTTTTGGAGCGGTCAGGGTTGTCCGGGCCAACTTACTCGCACATCAATTAATACACTTCTGGTTCGGTCACAGGCAAACCATCAACGCTGGCTCCAAGAAGTTGCTAGATCCCCTTTCGATCCAGTTAGAATGTCTGGCTTTTAAGCTTTTACACTTCTTATGTGACCATTTCTTTTTTGGTGAAATTCCATGGAGACCCCCTCATCTATTTCTCTGGGACACGGAGACCCCCTAACGTTTAAAAATGCCCAAACACACCCCCCTCATCTATAACCGTTACCCACATTCACCCCTTCTGTTAAAAAACCTTCCGTTAAAAAAACCCAGTCACTATTCTGGACATTTTTAAGACAAAAATGCCCTTCAAGAACAATACATAATGCATACACCAGTATTTTATAAAATTTTAAATAATACAACATACTAATGCATAATATGATATTTAACGGGCCAAATCCCGTCTAAAACCAAATTACAAAGCACTTATCAAGTCAGCAACTTTCTAATCTTCTGCACAAGTAGATTGCAAATTTCTTACTCCACATTCTCGTGCTACTGGTATCTCACTCACTATATCCCACCATATACCACAGTGAAGAAAACAAAACAACTCAGATAACTTTTTTTCTTCTTTTACAGGATAAACATAGGTGAGAAAATCAATATAATTTCTAGCTATTATTGTTTAACACCAATGGAATCGCCGGGAAACATTGCCTCGAATCAGCCGTGAAGATAATCTTGTGCTGGGATTCGACGGCGTCGGAGGAGGCGAGGGACCGTATGATCTTCGACAGCAATCGCCACGAGATCAACGTGTACTTGACGGCTGTTGATGAGATTCAACGATCGATAGAATCAACCACGCTGGCCGATGACCAGAACAAGGCTAACACGGCGATCCAGATTGCCATGGCCAGGCTCGAGGACGAGTTTCGCCTCGCAATTACAGCTATTATTACCCGCGTGAGGATGACGCCAGCAGGGAATTCGAGCTTCATAAAGGAGGAGATGGAGAAGGAGAGCATAGTTCTACTCTGAGTTATAGATCTATGACTAGTATTCGTGAGAGATCAATTTGATAAACTAGGGTTTATTTGGTGGATTGAAGAGGGAAGGGGAGAGAGAGAGAGAGAGTCGACATCTCTCTTGGATAATTTTTTGATCGACTGTTGAAGTGAGAAAAATGAGGGTATAATGGACATTTCAACCATTCCGTTAACATAGTTATGGGTTTTTTCATTTCAAGTAGATGAGGGGGTGTGTTTGGGCGTTTTTAAACGTTAGGGGGGTTTCCGTGTCTCAGAGGAATAGATGAGGGGGTCTCCGTGGAATTTCACCTTCTTTTTTCCTTCACAGCACTTTCACTGATTTGTACTGCACAATTCAGCATTAAGTAACTTCTGAAATATTACTACTTCCCAATCGGTTGTTTCTTCATTAAAAATCTCTACTAAATGGAGTCCAAAGGACAACTTCTCAGCCTTTCCCATTCTTTCTACCAAGAAAGTCTTCTCTCTCTATTAAGAGGCATGTCTGTGGACACATATGAAAAGAGGGGGGAGAGAGTTTGAGAGTTTTCTTCATATAGAAATGAGAAAGTCTATTAATAAAATGCGAGCCCAACTATGGATACACCATTAATTTGGTTTACACCAAATATTCAATTCCTTACAGGGGATTCATTTCGGAGTTCCACACTAATATTGTTTTATGGGCTCTTATGAAAAAATCAACTCATTCGAATATCGGTAAAAGTTTCGATTGATTCATTCAGTTTTTTCAAAACATTCAAGGACGAAAAAATCAATTAGGGACTTCAAAATATGTTTTAAGCAAATTGAACAGCTCCGATCATTTTTGTGGACCCAAAAATAAGTTCCACACAAGGTGGGGTACATTTGGTGTCCACCAAATAGTGTACCCATAGTTTTCTTCATACAATAATGTATACCATAGTTTGTACAATATGATAATCTGACAATGCAGCCGGATGTACAATTATTTTGCAATCACTAACCATGAATTAATACATCATCTTGTGCTTTTTTCAACACTTGTTCTTTGACATCCACCATCCACTAATTGATCAAGCACTTACCAATATTTAATCGAACTGATATTTGACATGAAAGGTGCAATAACCATTCTATGCGGGATGAACGTCTCCAATTATTTATGTGAAACTTGGGGTGAGCCCACACGTAACTTTCAAACATTTTTCAATAAAAAAATGTGCTCAAATTTACTAGAAAAATATAGGATAAACCTAAGGGTACAGAAATTTGTTGCACATAAAATGCACAGATCTGTCCATGGACCCACAAGTGGGTCCCACACGAAAAATCCAAACTGTTGATTCATCTCAGAATAATTTTTCAAGAGGCCCCGCGAGAAATCACCTCAATCCGACATCCGTAAGTGGTTGATCTAAAACTCACTCCTTTCATTCAAAACGAGATCTGTACATTTTCTGTGCAACAAATTTCTATACCCCTAGCAGTGTCCAAAAATATATACTCCATATATACCAAAAATTATTTGTACTGTAACTAATACTCTAGCCCAGCAGTTATAATTTAACTTCTCATTCACTGTCGGCCAATGCCCAGTCGATGGATGGCAGCTACGATATGATATGTTGCTTTCTTTCTCTTCTTTCCTCACCTTTCCTGTTCTGTTTGGAGAGAGAGAGAGAGAGAGAGAGAGAGAGAGAGAAGCTCAATATCCGAGGGAGGGTACTGAGAGGCTAGAGAAAGAAAGTAGGACAAAAAGAAAAGACTAGTGCAAAGAAAGCAGGTGAGATGGAATCAATGCAAAATGGTGGAGGTTGATGAACTTGTTCAGAGGTTGGTGGTAGATTTTTACAGAATTGGTGTTAGCAAATGGTCGCTACTGTTGTCTATTAAGTTTTAAAAAGGGCAAATTTCACTTATACCCATGTGGTTTGGCCTAACTATGTGCGGATATACCTCTCGATGTTCAATTTGTTGGTCATAACTATCCCGTGCTTTGTGGACTCATGTGCTCAGCCATGTTTTCCATCCATATTAACAGAGTTTTGACTTTAGGACAGCAAACCCCGTTATGCCCCTTACTCTGGGTTTCATTCCGATTCAAAAATTGGATCCAATCCATTCATATTGTAGAGGTTGGCACGTACTACATCCACATCATGTGGTTTGGACTTAGCTATGTGCAGATATACCTCTTGATGTTCAATTTGTTGCTCATAACTACCCTGTGCTTTGTGAACTCATGTGCTCAGCCATGTTTTCCATCCATATTAACAGAGTTTTGGCTTAAGGACAGCAAGCCCTGCTGTGCCCCTTGTTATGGATTTCATTCCGATCCAAAATTGGATTCGAACCGTTCATATTATAGAGGTTGACATGTATTACATCCACATCATGTGGTTTAGCCTAGCTATGTGCGGATATACCTCATGATGTTCAATTTGTTGCTCATAACTACCTTGTAGGGCTGTAAATGAGCCGAGCAGCTCGGCCCGTTAAGGTTCGGTTCGACTCGGCTCAGCTCTCAAAAGCTCGGCTTGTTTTATAGGCCCGGCTCGTTTAAAGAGGCTCGATAGGTAAATTAGTCTAGCTTGGCTCGTTAAGGGCTCGGTTCATTTACGACCGAGCCGAACTCGAGCTCGGGTTTTTGGCTCGTTAAGCAAACGAGCCAAGCTCGAACACTACAAAGCTCGGCTCGACTCATTTGCAGCCCTACTACCCTGTGCTTTGTGGACTCAATGTTCTGGGCCATGTTTTCCATCCACATTAACAGAGTTTTGACTTAAGGACAGCAAGCCCTGATGTGCCCGATACTATGCGTTTCATTCCGATCCAAAAATTGGATCCAAACCGCTCATATTGTAGAGGTTGACGTGTACTACATCCACATCAAAATTCAAATTGATCGGACAATGGAACCCCTTACAATGAAGGCAAGTTTTTTTTAAATTGAATTGCCTTCCAATTTAACAAGAACAATATTATCCGATCATTGAGTTAGTAGCGCCCGATTGACTTGATTTTTATAGAGATGCTATACTCTTTGAATAATACATTATCAACGACTTGGATTAAATTTTTAATTTGGTTAGATTCAAGGAAGACTATGAAGATATTTATGTCGAATTTCCTAAAACTAACACATTAGATAGAATTAGGTGCAAATGCAGTCTTCCACAATCTCAAGATAGCTATGTGCAACAAATTAAATGTCAGGGAGTTATCCGCGCACGGAAAAATAAAAAACACATTGGGTGTGTGTAATTGAAGTTTGCCCTTTTAAAAACCATTCACAGAAACTGTTTCTGTTTTTTCATTTCACAACAGCTGATCATTTTTTGTTATCTTTTTGGTCTTC
Organism: Gaultheria prostrata; assembly: GCA_036023075.1. Taxonomy (NCBI): domain Eukaryota; kingdom Viridiplantae; phylum Streptophyta; class Magnoliopsida; order Ericales; family Ericaceae; genus Gaultheria; species Gaultheria prostrata. The sequence goes on along the minus strand of JAXBDA010000316.1, from coordinate 65,830 downwards.
TTTATTTATTTATTGGTCATTCGTCATTTCTATAATCTATTACATGGAGGGAGGACTCAATCCCGAAATACAGTGTGGGGCATCCACATCCAAGAGCTCTATATCCACCGTGTTTGGATGGGTTTTTTAGAACAGATTTTGAAAATCCCTCTTAAAAACCCAAAACCCGATGGTTTTCAAAAGTGTGCATCAGTGTGATTTTCTACCTTGTTTGGTGATTTTTGAGAACCGATCTTAAAAATTCCTTTTGAAACCGAACGAGGAAGAATTTTCAAAAACCAGTTTGAAAACCTCAATCGAACAAGCCCGATCATGTTTTTGGTCTTTGAAAACACAAAAGCTGTTTCATAAATTAAATTCTGGTCAAAGTCAGATATTCACCACAAGCTGAGAGCTCCACTGGGATCTTTCACTTTTTTAATACTGCAAATTCCTATCTTCCATTTCCTACTTTTATATTCCCCTTTATTGGAACTCGCCAATCATCACAACATCTTTACGCATTTGCCAATCCGTAAACCGTACTGCTCAGCCAATAGGACCCCTCTATCTCAAAAGACCCCTCTACAGTCAATAGTTCACATTTTACTCAAAATCTGTTGGTTTTTTTTTTTAATCATCTTGTTTATCTTGAATATTGATAGACAGAGAAAATTTTATATATATGAGAGATTTGACCACCTTGTTTGGAAGGATTTTTGAGAATCGGTTCTCAAAATTTTTGAAAATTCTTGTTGAAACCCAACCTGCTGGTAGTTCTCAAAACCTTTGAAAATCCTGATTGAAAACCGAATAAGACCGGATTTTCCAAACCCGGTTCCGAAAACTCAAACCAACAAGCCCGACAAGTTATACTACATGCATGCTCACGAATACAAGATTGATAACTTTGTTCTGGTCCTAACTGGACGAATTAGATACTCCATAAGATTGAACTACAAATTACATACAATCTATTGGGTTTTTGCACCCCGTTGATTGGATAATTTAACACATGAGAAACAAATACTAATTTCTACAATTCCACAGGCACCGACCTTGCATGCACGGATGGCGCTTGGTTTTTTTAAATAAGTCTAAGTGGCTCTGTAAAAAATCAACTAAATCGAATAACTACAAGTGTTTGATCCAACTAGAGCCGGCTCATAAGGTAAGCCGCGGCTTCTGGCCTCCCATTGAAACCCAATCAAGGGCCCCCAAATTTTGGTAGAGCCCATACATGTTAGGTTCGGAATTAATAAATACAACACATGATTGTAGGCCCACCGAAGGATAAGACCCAACCTCAGTAAACAAGATACATCATTTGAACCAAATGCACATTTATTTATAGCAGCTAAAAGAATCTCTTTTTTCCTATTGTTTAGATTGAACTTTGAAATAACAAGGCGTATCCCATAACAATTACATATTGTATATTTGTTTTGTTGTTTTTGCGATTTTGATTTTCCTAATGAAAAATGTATAAGGGCTCCATCTTGGGAATTCGCTTTCGGCCCCGAAAGTATTGAGCAAGCTCCGGATCCAATGCATTAACTTTTCATTCAGAATCCTAGATTTTAAATGAAAATTTTGTACATTAGATCGAACATTTTTAGTTATCCTATTGAGCTGATTTTTTCCAAGACCACTCAAAAAAATATTTTAAATTTAACGAGTGGTGCAGAATAATTGTGTGAGACCCGAAAGTAAGCGCCGCGCGCCATCTGTGCACCATCGGTGCTTGCAAGGTCGGTACGCATAGAAGAGTTCCAAATTAATTTACGGTTGGTGTTGGGAATCTTTGCTATTTATCCAGTTATTCTTTTTCACTCATAATACCACATTTAATTCCTCATTATTTAGTTGGACCAACACACTTCCATCATAAGTATTTGTTCACATAGGGAGAAATCATTAAGGGCTCTTAGGGCAATAAGAGAAATCCACAATAAGTGTGTAGTACCAAACAAACAAAGGTCAAATACAAAGATTGTTGTAGAAATTTACACCATTCAAAAACTTCTCAATGGAAAGAACTCAAGCGATAGAGCTTTTGAACACCACATACTGCATCCTGGGATCAAGTCTCATTCTCCCCTTCCCCATGTAGTAGATTATGAATGACGAATGACCCAAAAAAAAAAAATGGGAAGATTTTTTATTTGCCTCTTCCATTTTCAAACCTCACACAACATTATTACTCAAATTTCCTATTTGCTCTATTGCAAAATTCAATATGGTGCGGGGACTTGGCACAGTGGACTGAGTCCCCCATTGTCGATTTTCTTGCCACCATGCTATAGACACAGATGAAAGCATACAGATTCAAACGCAAATGCAGATTCAAACGCAAATGTGTCTAAAATCATTCAATGCATGAAAGTTTCACGCGGTAGATGCATGGCCCATATACATCGAACGGTTCGAAACATTTATATCTGAATTCGTGTGATTCCATATACCCCTACATGGTTGCAATTTTGTTCTCTTCCAGCTGGGTTAGGACTTTCTTCCCCAGCAGATTTGGGCCCACCCATCAAATAGTCTGAACTCAAATGATCAGGCATGTCCCTTAATTATAGCATAGCGAACACTACTTTTCCATTACTGATGTGAAACTACTCAAAAAGATTTAATAAATGTGTTTGTACGATCATATGACAAAAGGGTTGACCTTCATTTACCACAAGTTTAATTTCACAATTTACCCTACAATTCTTCCCATACCTTCATTTACCACAAGGTTAATTTCACAATTTACCCTACAATTCTTCCCATACCTTTACCATTTACACTTCCATGAAAATTATCAGCATAAAAGGTAGATAAGTGACCGTCCTAATCAACACGTGCTACAAGAAATAAACACGAAAAATGGTAACATCACGGCAACTCAATTCGTCCAGAAATTTTGTTCCATAACGAGATATTGATATCCGTTAAATCCACAATGTTTACTGGCACCGAAACCCTCAAAATGCATTGCAATTCCGCCACAACTGTAAGCATTTGTGTAGAGAACATTTTATGTAGAAGAGCCCAAGCCCGTTTTCGGGATAGATTAGTAGCCCTCTCAAGGTTTACCTTTGCTATGAGTATTTGTACATCGCAGTTCCTGCTACTCATTAACAATGGAGTTACGCCACGGTCCAAGCCCCTCCCACAAAAGACTCGAGCCTATTATTAGGTGTAATTACCTTGCCTGAGACCGTGACATTCTCCACCCTGGTTATACGATGCCCTCGTCACGGCCGTTTCACCTGCCTACGCGTCCACCCGACTCAGGGGGACCCGCTACCCAACATTTACCCGGTCAACACGATTAAGGTTTTGGGCACTTGGCTTGATACCCACATATCATGAGCCAGACCAAAAGTATGCGCTCAATATGCATACGTGAGATTTTGAGACCGTGACATAACATTACCAAAAATCAACACCAAACAAAAGGAAATTCTTTTTTCATGTTTTCTCTCACCCAACAATGATTATGGAGATTTTCATTGTCGGCCAATGCTCCACAGCTTTGACTAATCAAAAAGCAGAGAAAGACTACTTGCACAGGTGAGGAGTGCACCGATTGTGCACAGACACCTCGTGGGATCAATTTTTAGGTCCCAAGCAAATGATCCGAACCGTTCATTAAATTTAAAAATAATTTTTCGAGTAGCCTCATGAAAAATGAGCTCAATCTATTGATTGTAAATTCTTGATCCAATCTTCTACCTTTTTATTTAGAATTTATAGTGTTGAATTCTGAATGAAAAATTAGAAGATTGGATCAAGCTTACAATTATCAGATTGAGTTGATTTTTCTCAAAACAACTCGAAAATTATTTTGAAGTCAATGAACGGTTCAAGACGTTTGTTAGGGACCCGAAAGTGGATCCTACGAGGCATCTGCACACGATTTGTGCACTTTTCATCTGTGCTAGTAAACTCTGCCAATCAAAACCAAAAGCCTATGAATTACTACTGCACTCCCCAACTGGAGGATAATGAACAACAGTACATGGAAAACTTGTCTCTTTTGACTAATGCAAATGAAGCCTCTCAACGCCCTCAACCACTCCTCGTGATCCATGTTCTCGGGTCTTTATTAAAATTCAAAGTCCCCACTTTTTGTTTTTTGATAACTCATGTGTCTGTGCTCAATAGTGAGATACTCCGAACGATGAATGAAGGAAGCATGATAATGAACACATAAATTGATTTCGGTCTCTACATCTGCCCTCCCTGAAGCTTTTTGGCTTTGATTTGGGGGCATGGTTCTGCAGCAAAACATCCCTGTAACTCCTCGGTTCTTGGAGGTTTGGGGGGAGCACTGGTTCAGTGGTATTCTGAGAGCAGTCACTTTGTGCATATTGCCAAAGGTTAGATCTGTCTCTAATCATCCCCGCCCATTCCCCCCAATGATTGGGGACTAGATGAGTTCTGTTATTGTTGTTGTTGATAACTCAAGTGTCAAGGCCAGATTACGCACACCTCATCATGGGGCTCTAATTCCACCTCCCATTTGCTTGCGGGGAGCCCAATTAAATTGATGAGTTTCATTTAGCATTAAATGAGCGATTGGTTTGGCCATGTGATTTGGATTTTGGAACACCTATGTGGTTCAATGTGAACATGGCCATGATGCATGTTGACAGTCACTCCTGCACTCTCGATAGCACTTGGCAATTAATAATCTCCATGTGAGATTACATCTAGTTAACTATCAGCTGAAAGCAATTGTACTATGACTAGTGCAAAACAAAGAGAGATGCTAGTCAACATATTTAAGTTTCATGGCAATCATTTTCTTTGTGGACACGAGAAAATAAACAGGAGGAGTAAGTCAATTAATATCTACTACATTGACAAAAGGCAACGCCAAGGAGTATGTGGGTCATTCGAGCAATGGTTATGGCCAGGTTCATGTTTCTTTGAAAATATTTGTCTCAGGACAATGTAATAAGGCTCAATCGTGGTTGGATCTAAGTATCGAGATTGGTACCTTAAAGCGCCATAAACTGCTTCAACGTTTAAAATGTTCTTTGATGAATCTGTCCGCATACAATGGATATCTGTGTCGAATGTATGCTCGAAGGCACTTCTGGTAGGAGAAGTCTATCCATCCACCGTCAACTCTTACGACAAACAAACACCTTGAGCATTTAAATTGAGGATGCCGATCAACCTTCAGGGAAAACATATTTAGGGGGCCGTTAGTCCAACTAAGACAGAGCAATCCATAACCAAAAAAATCCTTCCCGAAAAAGTAATGTGTGAATAATCACTAATAAACTGGTTTATGTCAACTTATGGATACTTTATGTAGCACGGATATGGACAAACAGGCGAGGGTCACAGAAACTGATACGGGACACAGACACGGCAAGGATACAACAATTTCTTTAAAATTTAAATAGCTTTAGCTACGCAATCCTAGATTGTAATAACCACTAAATATTTAGGTTAGGACTCCAACCGAATGAATTATCCACCAATAATGTCTGTCAACACACCTACACATGTTTTTTATATTACACTTCTAAACCCAACATTATGGAGTCATAAATATTTTACCCTGGAAAAAACCTTCAAATTTATAAAAATCATAAATAAACTGCTTTTCTGTTAACCTAGGGATACACCATGTAGCACGGATACAGATACAGACCCAACAGGGTACACAGATCTCGATATAGGACATGACAATTCTTTAAAGATGGGGATTAACGGACAGGGCAAGGAACACATCAATTTTATCAAAAAAAAAAGTTAATCAAAACTACGTCGTAACAACTAAATAGTTAGATTATGACTCCTATAGAATACATCGACCAAAGGCGTATGCCTATACACATACTTGCGTTTTCAAGTTATACATATTGTACCCAGGGAAAGCTTTTAGAGTTCGTAAAAAACACCCTGCAGTGTCCCTGTGTGTGTCCCGACATGTCCCGTCCGAAAAAATTTACAATACCACGGACATGTCACATGACGTGTCCCATACCTGTCCCCAAGTATCACCGATGTGTTGCGTGTCCCCAGAGTATCCGACATAGATACGGCGTCTAGGAATGTTGGTTCTTCATAGGGGATACCATATGCATACCCTAGTTAGAATAGAGAGATGGGACAAAAGAGAAAACAAGAGAGAACTTCCAATTATCATAAGGCCAAGGGTGACATTGCTCTACTCATTCATCAGCATGCCAAAGAATGTGGGACCTGCATCTAACCACATTGATTGAGGACAAGAAGAAAACAGTATCACTTAATGTGGATGATGGTGAGCTACAAAGATGAATTGGAAAATCATATCTAACCAAAGAAATGGTGCTAGACAAAGAAGAACGGTAACAAGGAGTGGAGGATTAGGTACCCCAAAGAACTGGGAAATGCTATGCATTGCAATCAGGCATTTTGTATCTTTTTACATAGTTTTTTACTTGCTCCTGCGGGTCCTGCCATCACTACACATGAATGCGGCATGGCTCCACATATTCACGAGGATTCATAACTCAAAAGTAAAACACTTATAAGTTCATTTCAGCAGCTAGTTCAGTTTTTAGATAACCGAAAAAGAGGCACGAGAAAACAGAAAAATTAAATTTCGGCGGCTCAAACAATTGCATTAAAGCATCCTCCAAAACAATATGCAGAAGGATAACTCACCATAATGGAACCAAGCCCACATCCAATTTTATCTTCTGAATGTGGATGATATGAAAGAAGCTTTTCTACCACAGCTCTCTCATCTTCATCCGTGAGGCATTGCCCGTCCCTATACCTGAAAACTAAATCAGTCAGACTAGGGAGCGTTTGAACAGTCCCAGAGGATAGGAGACATAAAACCATCATCCCTAGCATAGTAGCTTTAGCACCAGTTGTAATAACTGGTGACAAAGACAAATCGAACGCATTAGAAGTAGATTACCTGTGCTGTATTAGGAGTTAGACAGATACAGAAGGGAAAAAACATTATCTGGAGCTGGACATTTTGAAAAAAAAAAATGAAACTGCATCACTATTTTAGCAGGACCTTGAGACAGCCAAAGTTTCATGACTAATATACCTTCCTCAGCTAATTGGTATTTAAATAGTTGTCAAACAACTTGTTTGTAAGTCGCGCTGTATCGACAAACATTAAAAAGATATCCAAAATTTCTATCAGAAGATGGTATTCAGATTGTTAGGTTTCTGGAACATTCAGATATCATTCTCTTAATCTGTAACAGTTAGTTGCACAAGCATGTGATATGCACTCTTATTCCAAGCCCAACGACATGATTAAGAAGCGGTTGTGAACATTCTACAGGTAGTTGCAAGTTAAAAAACTGAACAGAGAACAAATTCAAGTTCACTAATAGATGAAGTGGATCAGAGTCTCAAATAAATCAAAATCCAAATATTCTTCCGATGGTGAAGATGAATCAAAGAAATGGAGAGCATCGCTAATTTAAGGTCTCTGTAGTATGGAAGCTTTGTGGGCATAGGATGTTGGGTGGGACATGGCCTCTGGTCTTTGGGGAAGATAGCACACGCTTGTCTGGTTGGAGAGGGTTGAGGAGAGACAATGGACACTCTTAGGCAAGAGAGTGGCATTGTCCCGAGAGGCAGAAAATCAGAGGGCAGTGGTTGGTGCCTTCTTTAATCAGAACTTCTCTCGTAACCCAAGAAAGGTTGCCTATTTCTCTCATAACCCAAGAACTTTTCACGAGTGCGTGCGACTTGGTGTAGTTTTATGGGTGGAAAATTAACTGCAAAATTGTTGGAACAGGTAATTCTTAATTATCTTAGATATTTGGGGTTCATGTACATGTTATTGTGAAGGTCTTATCACATTGGAATATGTAAAGTCCTCTAGGGACTTGTGGTATATTCACCATCATTTAATTATGTAGCCCTATATAAAGGACATCCTATGTTATTGTCAAGAATAGAATCCAATATCAATTACATATTCTCTACAAGTAAGAGTCTTCTTATAATTTTCTAAGTGCATAAGTAGGAGCTCTGCCCTACATCTCCGAACACATCTCTTTTTTATATACATTTTAATTATCTTTTTCTTATTCGCTTCCGCTGCCCAAAAAAAACCAACATGGTATCAGAGCGGATTGCGTTCATAAACTGGGCGTAACAATTTTTTGATTACATTTCCTACCCCCTATTTTTTGTGCTCAACTCTACAAATATTTTGCTGATCCAATTGTTTTTTAAAAGGCTGTTTTTTGAAAAATGTGATCCCATGATCCTTTGCAAAAAGTTTGAAGAAATATCCAAAATTTTCAAGGTAGCAAATTGCTACAAAGTTTTTTCAAAACAAAACAAGGAAAGCCGAAATGGTGGCAAGCCAAATAGCATGTTGAGAAGTTTTCATGCACTTCTCCAAAATCAAAATTGGGTTTGTCTAGCGACACCCACAAAGGGAGGCAATCTCCTGGGAGGCAATCTCCCACGCAAAAGAAGGGCGCAACCAATGTTGCTGCCTGGGAGTCAATCTCCCGCAAAAGAAGGGCGCAGCCAATGCCGCAACCAAAGTTCAAAATGACTTTAAATATTCAACTTTTTTGCAGGATCATGGAGAACGGAAAAGCCACCACTGTTATCAAAATATCATTCAAGAATCTCTTAAATGAGATCGTGGACAAATTACACATGGCTCCACCAATCTGGCAATCCCACCAATCCATTGGGAAAAAGTTCCGAGCAAGTCTCAAAATTCAAGACAATGCAATTGAAGGTGGCAAAATCAAGTTATACAGTGGTATGCACAAGAAAAAGATTGAGGCCGAGCAAGAAGTAGCAAAAATTGCAATTGAGCACTTGAAGAATTTTCTAGATTTTGAAGTTGAAGATTTCAACTATCATGACAATGAGCTTTATAGTTTTCATCTCGAACATGCAGACTTCGCTTTGGCTAATGCATTGCAAGAGAACAAGGATGTCAAGAATCACGTTGCAAAAATCTCGGTAAAGGCTCGAGTTGAGAAAATTATGAATTAAGGGGGGTGTTGGAACATGTAATTCATAATTATCTTAGATATTTGGGGTTCATGTATGATGTATCTAGTTGGATACATGTTATTACTAAGGTCTTATCACATTGGAATATGTAAAGTCCTCTAGGGACTTGTGGTACATTCACTATCATTTAATCATGTAGTCCTATATAAAGGGCATCCTATGTTATTGTCAAGAATAGAATCCAATATCAATTACATATTCTCTACAAGTAAGAGTCTTCTGATAATTCTCTAAGTGCATAAGTAGGAGCTCTGTAGGGCTCTGCCCTACATCTCCGAACACATCTCTTTTTTATATACATTTTAATTATCTTTTTCTTATTCGCTTCCGCTGCCCAAAAAAAACCAACAAAAATCTATTTTTCTACTGGCGATTGATATAAATTACGGCAAAAACAGAAAGCGTCATTACACTTGGCACGAGAACACTTAGCCCACATGTGGATCAAAACTAACAAATAACTGAGTAAGGACCATGCCGAAAGCGCGCGCGCGCGCGCGAGAGAGAGAGAGAGAGAACTTGTCAAGGGCAGCATCTAGCTTACGATTCCTTCTTATTCTAGCAACAACGTCTACATTCCCACAAGAACAAACGCCTTAATTGCAAGAGGTAATGATTTCGAGTCCAGCTTGTGACACCGCCGTGATAAATAGATGTCCAGTGAAATATCCACAATCACCATCCCCTTGGCTTATAGAAAGGGGCCTTAACGAAAATAAAAGTTGGGGATGAGAAGTCTGGAGGTGCAACTGGCCGATTGCTAGTTACCTAGCGCATACTTTTACGAGAATACATTATGGTGTGGTCTCTGTGGATCAATCAGAATAGTATGCAAATAATCTTTGCCAAAAGGAGGAATCGAACTCTCCATAGGTTCGAGTAGGGCATGGGGAGCTAGTCTAGTTATTAGACTACTATCTGTTTTTTTCTTGTACCAATGTCGCTCAACTGGCACATACATAAGGCTCCCCTGCCTTACGGATGGTCCCTATACCTGTCTTTCCTTCACTAGTTCTCCTATGTAGTGGTTAACGTAAATATAGTTCATGCCCTATTATAGTGGCTCCTCTCATGATAGAAGCAAGCAAGATGAGGTAGCCTACATATTACAAATATAGGCTTACCTACTCTACCTTTCTGCTTTTAGCTTTGAGTTTTTCATGGTCTCAATATTGCAGTCTCTCAAGCTCGGGAGGCAGAATGGATTGGCTCTACTAATCAAACCAGAAATGCTAAACTATCTCACATCCTTTCAAGACGAAAGTGTATTTTTTAACATATCATTCATCTCCTGTTGGATTCTAATTTGACGTCCAAGGTGATGATACATGTCTCGCTCTTTCTCGGTCATATTTTGCCTTTACTGAAGGACACCACCCTGGTTATCCGGTCTGTCTTTACTGGGAGTCTGGGATTTGAGAAGGACGAGTGATGACGCATAAGTTGTACCAACTTGTTGCGGCCATCTCGGAGGTCCAAGAGTCAAGAGAGTCCCTCCCTCAAAGGTAGGTGTGAGCTCGAACTTCGCAAAACGAAAGCATGCTATTGTACTTTTGATCAGGAAAAGGACCCTGCATTTGGTTCGAAATCATGTTTTTCTATCGGCATTTATGGATTGATCACGAGTTAAAATTTCCGGCTCATTCCGTCATTGAAGTAGCCTTTTTGTCATTCAAAAAGCTCGCCCTACTGAAGTACCAAAGGTGCGCTCGGCCCGGTGACTAAGAAATGGGTTTGCGCTTGAATTGAAGTGATAAGGTCGCAAAGAGGGAAGTAGGGCTCCCATTGAAACGTTTTCCCACCTCAAAAGGCCCCAATGGAATGACGTATATGAAATAAAAAGAAGATTTTAAATGTCATCCAGGTCAAGGGCAAAGCTGGCTTGAGCCGCAGGAACATCTGCTAAAGTAATGAAGGAACCAGCGCCGAGCTTACTGGCATATCCGGCGGAAAACACTTTGATAGTTTTGATTTAAAAGATTTGGTAAATACTACAGTTATGAGAAGGTTTAAATCCCCCACAAACTCTCTTAGGCTTGTGAAATCAATTTGAAGACATAGACAGCAGAAAAAGTCACTCTCAATCCAATCTACTCATTGTTGCTTTATACAACAATTTAAGGCAAGGGAGCTCATTTAAAAGGCCATCTTCCATTTGCCAGGAAGGGCCGATTCTTCCAGAAGGCCTCGTTTAAGGCGTGTTATAGGTTGAAGGGGATTGGTAATGAGGAGGGATTAAAAGTGAAGTTGGTTGTTTGATCGGAGGTAGGAATTGTTATAACCACATTTGTTTTAGTGGTGTATGTTCTGGTTGAGGCACGACATGAGAGGTTATTCATATGAAAGGACTTAGACTCGCCGGATTGGATTGTGAACACCTTCACCGCTCCATCCCTGTTTTGCATGGAAACATCATATGGCTCCTCGAAGCTCCTCCGGCATTATCTCTTCCGGCTCAAAAGTCCCTACACTCATGTTATCGCGCAATTTAAGGCAAGGGAGCTCATTTAAAAGGCCATCTTCCATCTGCCAGGAACGGTCGATTCTTCCAGAAGGCCTCGTTTAAGGCGTGTTATAGGTTGAAGGGGATTGGTAATGAGGAGGGATTAAAAGTGAAGTTGGTTGTTTGATCGGAGGTAGGAATTGTTATAACCACATTTGTTTTAG
>JAXBDA010000316.1:0-54063 GCA_036023075.1 Gaultheria prostrata | reverse complement strand
TGGTGTATGTTCTGGTTGAGGCACGACATGAGAGGTTATTCATATGAAAGGACTTAGACTCGCCGGATTGGATTGTGAACACCTCCACCGCTCCATCCCTGTTTTGCATGGAAACATCATATGGCTCCTCGAAGCTCCTCCGGCATTATCTCTTCAGGCTCAAAGTCCCTACACTCATGTTATCGCGCAATTGACATCAGCACGCATTTTTAACACAGATATATTCACTGTGATCTACAAGGGTAACTGCCCAGTAGTGGCACTAGACATTCTCCATTATGCTTCTCCATCATGCCCATTGCCCTAAACAAAAAAATCCTGTAACCGGAGAATCATTCAATATCATTCGCCATCTCGTGCCATTGGTACAGGCCTTGATAGTTGATACACTAATTAATCATTTAAACCCTTTCCTCCCAATTCAATACGATGTCTCTACTCCTAAGTACAAACAATGACTAAGCTTGCAACTCATAGGTTTCCCCCAATCACATACATGATACATACCAGCAAAATTGATTCATTAACATGCATATCTTTGTAAATTTTGATCTGTAATTACGAGATAATTACCTCTATTTACACCTACGGCAAATATAAGCACGTAAACTTCATCCAAGCAGTTACAAGCAAGTGCAAAAAAGATGGTGAATAACCTGTCGGAGTGTAGAATATCTTTGGTGAGGAGAATGATGGGTTCAATGTCTCTGAAAATATCCTTTTCCTTTTCTTTCCACTTTCGGAAGGTAAGATCGTTCAATCTAGGGGATTTCGGAGGATCTTTGATGCTCAGGGACGTCGTGGTCTGGCTGGACTGGCTCGAGCAAGATTTGTGCTCGTCCTGATGTGTCGTCGACGGCTCGGGGACGGCGGACTGCGGTCGAGGCGTCAATATGCCGACGGCGAAGCGGCGGTGCTGGTGGCGGAGACAGAGGCGGAGGAGTGGAAAGCCTCCGAGGAAAAGCGGAGCTGCCATTTTTGTTTTTGTGTTTGTGTTTCGGTATGTGGCGTGCACATCTAGTGGATTTTCTTTTTCCTCAGCTTGGTGGTTAATTTAATTTAATTTTTATCCGATAAGCTATTTTAATTATGTTTATTTCTTGTCCCCTATTTTTTATTGAACATAGATTTAAAAAATGGAATAGCAAGAATTACAATATATAAAAAGAATAAAAAAAAATACAAAAACAAACAAGAAAACGCAGAAAAACAAGTTCTAAAGATCTCAACAAAAACATAAAAAATAAATTAAAAAACACGCTTGAAAAAGAAGATCCGATGTTGGTAACCATCATTCCTCTCAAAGAAGTGGTGTGGGAAAAATCCGGCATTGTCATGGTCATCGCCATCACTATCTCTATTGTTGCTGAAGAAATCAGAACACGTGTAGTAGGATTCGATCGACCTAAGATTTGCTGGAGTCAATTAAAAAATAGAGGGGAGTTGAGGAGATCTCATCTAACATGGAGAGAGGATCTCAACCCATATCCACATGAGGTAGAGATAGAGGCAGTACCGGCTTATAGCACAAGCCTATGAAGTCGCGATTTTGGACCCCAAAAACGTTTAAAATAGGGAGCCCAAATATTTAATCCCTTACATATAGGTCAAATTGTTTTTTTATTTAAGCCTACTACACATTAGGCCCAATCCAAGCTAGAGGGCCCCCAAAAGGGTAAAGAAGTTTGATTTATGAAGACTTAATTAGTACGCTTGCAGCTAAAAGTGAGAGAAGATTAATGTTCAAATGATAAATTTTGAAATATTGTACTGCTTGTTTATTTTTTGATAACTAGTATGTCTTTAAATTTTTGTAATTATTTTTTCTGAAAACTTTGTGTTGATCAAATTTTGAATGCAAAATATATAGAGAGCTCCATTTAAGAACTTCGCTTCAGACCCCCAAATATTTAAGCCGGCACTCAATAGAGGAGAGGAGAGGAGAGGGAGAGAGGGGGGTGAGGCGGCAGAGGGTCTGATGTTCAAAAAATTCGTTTCGGACCCCCAAATTTGATCCTAACGTGAGCTTAAAAACCTCAAACGTAGATGTTCTAAGAGGGGAAGAGTGTCGGCTCTCTATAAACGACTATTTGTAATGGAAAAAAAAACTTTTAATTGAACATCTTTCAATCTTCAGCTATCAAATTTAAACTTATTAAGATGTTCAAAAAAAAAAAAAAAACTTTTTAAGTTCAATTGATAACTGGTTTTAAAATTAGAAACAAAATTTTTTTTAACGTAATTTGACATAAATATATATTGGCTTTAAGTTCCAAAAAACAGAGCTCATTTGTGTTGGTAATTTCGTTAACAAAACAAATATTTTCCAGTGTTACTTTTATCGGGTTGTATTTTATTTTGCTTATCTCTGTAGAGAGTCTATTTAGTATATATTTATGCGAAAATAAATCATATGAAGTGTTTGAGCGTGGTAGTATAGTTGCATCATGATACGAGGAGTCAAGAACTAAGCATGAAACCAAACCTTGTTTTCAAAACCATTGTTTAGTGGTATAAATACTTAACCTTGTTTGGTTGAGTTTTGAAATCCCGGTTTTGAAAACCCCAAAACCCTTGAAAACCATTGGAAACTTTTGAAAACCAAATAAGGGAAGGTTTTCAAAACCCGATTCCTGGCATTCTTATAGAAATTGTTGTTTCATAAAGTATGATGAGGTGTTATTTTCTGTCATGATTGTGAAAAGCAAGTTTAGAAATCGAATGTGTGATCCATGCAGTTTGATCTTGTATATAGAAAATGATATTTTTTATAGCATTAATACAAACGAGGCAATCCTGCATCGTTCCAAAGTCCAAAAGTCGTCGAGGCCAATTGTAAAGTAAAGTTACGTACATTTATTTAGTATCGTTATATATATATATATATATCTACGTTTTGATTAACTTGTTAATCTAATTTTTCTTTCGGTTAGCAAATAGGAAAAGTGAATTGCACATAGCTTTAATTTTTGCCCCCACAAACAAAAAATGAATTTTCTAATGTCAAAACTGTTTTTGTTAATGCCAAAAACTCCAGCGCATAAAAGCCTTTACCATGTGCAAGGTATAAGTTTTTTTTATAAGTTTTGATTACGTACATTTATAAGTTTTTTTTTTTTTTTTTTGCATAAAAGTTTTGGCATGAACATTTCTCATAAAAATTCTGGTTGTAACACAGATCATTTGGATATTTTGGTCAAGTTTTAGCTTACACACTTGCTTTGGTGTGGAGTATTTTTATTGCTAATACAAGTGTGTTTAAAATTCGTTCACCAACTTCTTCTTTTGTCATGCTAAGAGCATCTCCAACAGTTGCTAGGCATTTTGTCTAGCAAAAAGGCCAAATTCTAGTATATCTAGCCACTTAATATAGTAGGATTTAGGAATGTCAAATATGAGTTTTTGAGGATTACTAGGCAAATTGGAACACGAAAACGCAACTGAGATCAGTTTCAATGCCGTCGACGATTTCAACACCTTGTTCACACCATATTTGAGATTGGGGAAACCATTGCAAGTGGGGTATATATCCACATCCGCCTCCCCCTTCACGCCCTTTTCGCAACACACACACACACACACAGAGAGAGAGAGAGAGAGAGAGAGAGAGAGAGAGAGAGAGAGAGAGGCTACAGTGACTCGCCTCATGTGGCGAGTTATTGTAGCATCGGGGGTTTTGCCAAGGTGAGAGGTGAGGCGAGGCTGTTAGGTATAACATTTTGAGGGTTTGGCTTGTCATTTTGCCGGAAATGGAAAAATACCAAGGCCGTTAGAGATGCTCTAACAAGATGCACGAGGAAGCCTTTGTCGAAATCCAAACTATCAGTAAGGTCAAAAAATGCATCCGCGGACATTGAAGTAGCGGATTTGTTGGTTTTGTTTTCCTTAGGACAAAAATGTATGAATGGACGTCTTACGTAGTAGCATGAGCTACGTAATGAGGATGACTTTTTTGCAACCATTTTGAACTTCTCTTACCCGATACCCACGGGGCTACTTAAAATAGAAGAAGATTGAATCACGTCTAGGTTCGGCGTATCAGTGGAATGCTTAGCTATCTTTTGATCCAATTTTTTCAAGAATAGAGAGAAAATTTTATTAATTACTTGAATCTCGTTTTACTTTCGAGAAGAAGTGATTATATTAGTATTATGTTGAAGTACGTAATGACAATTTTTTTTTCCTGGAAAGTTGATGAGGAGCTGAACTGACCACCACCTTTAAAGAGCATTTTCATTAAAAACTTCTCTCACCTATGTAATGGCTGTGAAATTTTCGTCCAGGTTCGATTTAAATATCGTACAAGACGAGGTCCGCTCTAAAGTCAAACACAAATTGTCATCAAGATATGTCGGTTGGATACTAGGATCAATTTCAAAACAACTATGATAATAGAGTATCTGTATAACTGTATAAATATCTACAGTATTAAACTACTCTATAACCTGAAATCAAGCCCCTTGATTTTATCAAATTTCCTAAAATCTATTGGAGAACTCCCCTTAATTTTCTAAAAGTAATTAAATGTTTTAATCTTCAGATGTCAGGAAATTTCAAAATCACTGGCGGGTACAGGTTAGATCTGAAACCCATGGGAATGCCTTGGGTTTGGTTTTGGTAGGCAAACATAAAATTCCCTTGACTAAAGTTATGTAAGTTCATATAAGAATCTTGTGCCACTGGAAGTTTGCTTCGTCGTTAACTTTAAGATCTTAAAATTAGTCGAGGTATGCGTAAGCTGACTCGGACATTCGGTTATAAAAAAGGATGAAACTTTAGTTGTAGGTATGATAGTTTCAAAACTTGAACGGTCGGGCCGATGCGACCATCGCTAATGCTCGGTATGATTTAAGCGACTTTAAATTAAAAAGAAAAAAAAAACGTAGGAAAAGTTTCAGGAATGTGAGTAGATCAGGGGAGAGGACTCATGACAACCACGTGAGCTTGCCCTTGCTTTTCCTACCCATACAGCTTGAAGTATTACCCGAAGAAAGCTTAGTCCGGTTGATCGATGGATTTCGATCCTTGAAAGCAGGCAACAAGAGTAATTTTTTTGTGAATTCCCAATTTTGGCGTGGATGTTTTTTCTATAATTGAATCGAAAAAGGAATTAGTTAAAGTGTTCATCGGCTCGTACACTTTTACCCGTCGGAAAAAAAGAAAAAGAAAAAGAAAAGTATTATTGGAAGATTAATCACGTGAGACCGTCCCTACTTCTCAACGATCTTACCCTCTAATGAGAAAATTCCTAGTAATAAAAGACTATATAAAATTCAAAGTTGCAAAAAACCCAAATTAATTCCCATTTCAAGTCCGCCTCTGGCAAAACGCGATAACATAGGAACCCGAGAAAAATTGCGAGGTCTCCTCAGGTCCACCGATCGCCGCCGTGGATGGGCCAAGCACCTTCTACTCCCGCCGTCCCCGACCGCCCCCACACCACCAATCACAGCCGCCGCTCCAAGTCCAAATCAACGGTCCCGATCTCTCCGCCGATGCTCTCCAAGGACACTTCATCCCCACCTCACAACCTCATCACCAACCATGTGCTACTCTCCTCCTCCTCCTCAGATGATGATTACATCTCGACCCTACCGGACGAGTGCTTGGCCTGCATCTTTCAGTCTCTCTCCTCCGGCGACCGGAAATGGTGCTCCCTCGTCTGCCGCCGGTGGTTACAAGTCGAGGGACAGAGCCGTCACCGGCTCTCTCTCAACGCCCGCTCCGATCTACTCCCCGTGATTCCGTACATCTTTAATAGATTCGATTCGGTGACCAAACTAGCGTTGAAGTGCGATCGGAGATCTACAAGTATCGGCGATGACGGTCTTGTGCTTATTTCGCTTCACTGTAGGAATCTTACTCGTTTGAAGCTTCGTGCTTGCCGTGAACTGACGGACGCCGGCATGGAGGTGTTTGCGAGGAATTGTAAGGGGTTGAAGAAGTTATCGTGTGGATCGTGCACTTTTGGGGCTAAAGGTATTGATTTTGAGTTGATTTGGATAAGTTGATTGGTACTCAAGAATTTGATGTGGTAGTTTCTGATTTGCCATTTCCTCCTCGGATTGTTAGGGTTTTGATGAGGAATAATGCTGTGAGGTTGGCTTGTGTTCAAGGCTTGAAAGTTAGTGTTTTGATCGAAGTTGCTATCAAATCTTATCGGGCCAGTCGAGAAGGACTTTGTCCTGGCTTTAATCCGACTCCCCATTGGACAGTCAGATTGAGTCCCGAGGGATTAGTCGAGATGCTAGGAAGCAATACAAAAATGCTAAACTTGCGATAATTGATAAGTTTAATGGTCGTCAAGAATTAGAAATAGTTTCTAAATGGTCATTTTCATCCTAGGGTTGCTAGGGTTTTGATTAGCAGAAATTCAGCAAGAGTTTCTCTTTTATCTTGTTGCCTGTGTTTTTTTGCTTTTGTTTTTGTTTCTGTTTTCTCTCTGTTTGCTTCATTTCGATACGCTTTTCTGTTTCAGGTATGAACGCGGTGCTCAATAACTGCTCGTCGCTCGAAGAGCTAACGGTGAAACGGCTCCGTGGCATCACTGATGGAGCAGCTCCAGCAGAGCCGATTGGGCCTGGTGCTGCTGCAACATCTCTCAAAACTATATATCTGAAGGAGCTTTACAATGGTCAGTGTTTTGGTCCCCTGATTATCGGCTCAAAGAATTTAAGAACTTTAAAGCTTTTTAGGTGCTCCGGTGATTGGGATACTCTTCTATTGCTAATCGCCAGTCGTGTAACTAGTATGGTCGAAATTCATCTCGAGAGGCTTCAGGTTAGTGACACCGGGGTCACAGCAATATCGAACTGTATGTATCTTGAAATTCTGCACCTCGTGAAGACCCCTGAATGCACAAATTTGGGGCTTAAGGCTGTCGCGGAGAACTGCAAGCTGTTGCGTAAGCTTCACATTGATGGATGGAAGACGAATCGGATTGGCGATGAGGGTCTAATTGCTGTTGCTAAACACTGCCCTAATCTTCAAGAGCTAGTTCTAATCGGTTTAAATCCGACCAGAATAAGTTTGGAGTTAATAGCTGCGAATTGCCAAAACCTAGAACGCTTGGCATTGTGTGGAAGTGAGACCGTCGGTGATGTGGAGATTTCATGTATTGCTGCTAAATGCATAGCCTTGAGGAAGCTTTGTATAAAGAGTTGTCCTGTATCAAATCGCGGTATAGAAGCACTGGCGGGCGGTTGCCCTAATTTGGTGAAGGTGAAGCTGAAGAAGTGCAGGGGTGTGACTTGTGAGGGTGCAGATTGGTTGAGGACAAGTAGGGGATCTCTGGCTGTCAATTTGGACACCCATGAAAATGAACATCAGGATGCGAGTGCTAGTGATAGTAATGCCCATGACAATGGTCTAGAAATGCCACCCCCACCAGTAGCTGTACAAGGTGGTGGTGGTAATGCTGCATCGAGCAGCACTGGTCGATCAATGTCCTTCAAGGCAAGGCTAGGCCTTGCTGCTGGGAGGAATTTAATGGTGTGCACTTTCAGAAGGTGGTCAAGCTTTACCAGCGGCTCCCGCAATACATAAAGATGCAAACTAGCTTGAATCTGGTGGAAAGAAGAACACTTGACCCCTTTATATTATTCTGCGTTATCTTTATGTGTGTCTTAGCTTGTTTGTATTTTATCTTATGTGAGTTTTAGTGTCTTCGAAATTGAATTTCAGTATTCAGCGTGGTTTCAAATCCTCACATTTGTGTGTGGTTATTGCAATTTGTCCCTGCTTACATTTTGTTCGACGAGAAAAGAAGTTTTACTTATTGATTTGACGACAAGTCTTTGTAACATTGTTTCATACCAGGGGACTCTGATGATATGCCATAAATTTGCCTTCTGCTTTCCTTTGAAATTGAAGAGGGGCGTGATGTTTAGTTTTCTGTTACTGGCACCTGATTATTAGTGAAGTAGCTATGAGCCTCTGACAATGTCACTTTTTTTTTTTGTTTGATCAGCAGAGAATGACAATATCACACTTGCCATTAAATAAATATACTTTGAAAACTTGGCATGCTGTAGCTATTGAAATATATATGAATTGTACATGCTACCGAGGTAAATCTGCATTACAAAATTGAGGATGAGATCCTATTACGTGATTTCAAAAGGTTTTGAAGTCTTACATGCTAGAGCTATTCTTTGTGTACGATACTACATGGTATAAACATGGTGCACAGTCACTATACACTCATAATTAGCTCTTCAAATATCGGTGATCTTGACTGTCTAATTTTGTCCTTTAGAAACTTTATTGTGTTATGCCATCGATACTGAGGCAGTCTCCTGTTGGGTAACTAATTTCTTTCAGTTATTCAACTTGGTGCTGGAATGCTGCATTATTACTCACAAGGTATGGAATGATGCTGCACGAGCTAATGAATTGATTGCAATGGATTCATGGGCCTAGTCCCCTTTCACTTGAATAATCAGTTCTATATCTGTCATGATGTCACCTGCAAATTTTGTCAAAACTGATGGGTACACATCTATGTCAAGCCATCCCGCAAAATTGGCAATCGATTCAGCATTGCTGTTGGCTGAATTGGTTGATAAATATCTCCCCGTGACACTGAATTAGCAGGCCTCTGAGTAAGATATCTCCTGATGGTTCCTGTTTTTGTTTATCTATGTTAGTGGCGACTCTTGCAAAGAGACAAGTGCTCATGCTCTTTGTATGTGTGGATAGTTTGTAATTGAAAATATCCTGTTTGCCTCTGATTCTTTTGGAATTTCTATTGAGAATGACGGGGCCGTTTGATGGACAAGATGGAGTGGCTAAGCATTTTTCCAGTGTCAAGCATTCTTCTTTATTGAATTTTCCTTCACTGTCTGTAGAACGAGAAATTCGACACTCAAGCATATGCCTGGGTTTTTCACTATTATCTTCTGTGTGCATGTAGGCGCGTGGAAGGCTGAACTTTGGCTGTGCAAAGCCACACACCCCTAAGTGTTTCCAGGCTGTAACAAACTTTCACTTCTCCATTGGGTTGCCAGCAATTTAGCAGCAATTTCAATTCCATCTTACACTTCATATTTTGCTCAGCAAT
Organism: Gaultheria prostrata; assembly: GCA_036023075.1. Taxonomy (NCBI): domain Eukaryota; kingdom Viridiplantae; phylum Streptophyta; class Magnoliopsida; order Ericales; family Ericaceae; genus Gaultheria; species Gaultheria prostrata. The sequence goes on along the minus strand of JAXBDA010000316.1, from coordinate 45,002 downwards.
TTAGCAGTTGATCAAGTTGGAAAGTTGTTACACTTTCTTCCTTTAGTAACGTTTGCTTTCATTGGGGTATCCTATTTCTCTCCTAGTGATGCTTTTTTCAGCTTTATTAGTAGTTTCTTTTGACGCCATTGTCATTATTTCGATTTTTGTTAGAATGGTGAGGTTTTTAGCCTTGCCACGATTATCATACATATGCTTTTTTTAGCACAACTATGAGAGTCCGAGAGCAACTATGAGAGTTCGAGAATTGATCTATGTTACATGGACTCGGGTGCGGGTGGGAGTCCAAGTGTCGGACCTTCCTGAACTTAAATCTTATGATACTGGCATATGTCCCCCCTAATTGGGTGTGGGTACAGGGACATGTCGTGGACACTTGTTTGTAGTTTATATTGCACAACTTCTTTTGATTATGTATCGTAAATTATATTAAAAATGTATTTAAACAAGAAGGGATTAAGAAAAATTCTATGTTTGTACTATTTCATGTCCATGTGAAATACTGGAAATATCGCTTTTCTAACAAATTTGATATTCTTTTTCCATAAATAGCATGATAATAGAGATCCGAGTGTTCAAAATGGATATGCGTGTCGAACACACCGACACGCAAAATGAAGGATCCGTGCAACATAGGAGCTGATTTGGCAGTATTTGCTAATTATCACTGAGGAGGTAATTTAATCCAAGTCCAGATCTTTGACCGCGAACTCTTTCTTCAATTTTGCCCCTGTGGATGTTAGATCTGCCTCAATGTTGAACCGTCAGCACAGCCTTCATGGTTAGTAACGTTTACTTGCATTTTTTTACCGATGCATGTGATTTGATGTATTTTCCTGCAGTTGTCTGATGATATGCTCTCTTTTTCCTCACATGCAACCATATGATGTCGTGTAGGAAAACTCAGTGCCTCTCTCTTCTGTGATGAGCTTTGCAATCTTTAGTAGGCAGCGGGCTGTGGAAGATCCGTTTGATGCTTAATTAGCGAGTCCCCCAATGCAGATTATGAACTTGATTTTGATGTCCACCCACTTCCGTATCAATGAATTTGTTCACTGAGGAATACATCTGGAAGAGTAATGCTTCAATCGTCTTTGGTTGAAATTGCTATTTGAGGTTTTCATGGCTTGGGAGACATAGTCGGACAGAAATTTTAGTCCTGTGAATCTGCTAGTTCTACGTGATTATGTTTACTGTACTAACTTGTTTGTCACACAAAACATGGGAGAAATGATTTTGTTCACCGTCCTCTCTATATTGTTTGAGGGCGAACATAATCAGACGCTAACATTTTGAAGGTATAGTACAGAATTACAGATAATATATTCCTGCTATGGTTTTTTCAGGAGGCATCATCTCAATCTCTGCCTCTTCGGAAGTACCGGGTTTAGTTTGTTTTTGAATGGTATTGTATTTGTATGTACTGGTTTTGCTTTCTCTGGAAACTGATCGAAGCTTGATTACCGCATCTCGACGACAATAGGTAGGTTTGATCCCAACTTTGCCTTGGATACATATTTTTTTTTAGATCCGCGATAATGAATTGATTGAGTATTTTGGGGGGAATTGGAGAGAAAAGTATAAAAATGAATTGATTAGCTTTTCTCCTTATTTTGGTGAGATTGGTGAGAAACGGCTCCCATTTTTTCTCTCCCCCTTTTCACCATCCAAAGGGTTTGTTTAGTCCCTTGGGGCTTTATGTGCCAACTGGACTAACCCTTGGAACTTCATGAACCACTGGTTTTTCGAGAATAGAGCGAGAATTTTATAAATCACTACGCAATGCATATTCCTGAAAACTGAAACATTTTGTGCATATCAACAACTGTCGCAGGGGCAGTCAATCACTTATAATTTTGCATTATACACATTCAGTTTTTAATTAGCAAATCAGATTTCACGTATTATGGCGTGTTGAAATTTTTGGCTCCGCCCCTGCTGTTGCTCAAAGTTTCATAAAAAATGAACATCTGATTCACGTATTAAAGCGAGCAATTGCATTATAAATCTTATGGATCACACATTTCCAACCAATCAAACACACCCTTAACGTGAGACTTGAGCCAAGCTTTACTTACCGTAGCCTAAAGTCATGCTAGTTTTCCACGATAAGTTAGTTGCTGCTGCTGCTGGTCTTTTCTTCCAGAACTGCTGAGGCAGGGATCCCGAAAGATCTCATTTGGCAAACCAATTGGGTTGCCCACAAAACGGGGCCGTTTTGTGCCCAAAATGTGCACAGCAGCCTCCCCGCCTCCCAGAACTGCACCATTTTCTTTTCTATTTTTGGTTACAAACAGGGAAGAGGAAATTTGATAGCATTCTATGACCCCTAGGATGAAATAGAAAGACCATGAAAATAGTAAATGTAGAAAATCAACCGGAAACTAATTGGTAGGAGTAATGAAAAAAAAACACCGCAATCTATTAGCAAGGGAAGCCCATTGTCAGGTAAAAAGAACACAAATGTGTTCTGGTTTTCGACGGGTGACAATTTGCCATTATTTCTCCGTATCATCTTTGACATGAAGGTAGGAGTATTTGGAATTACTCATGCTGCCTAAGAATCATTGAAACGTCCAAGTTATCATCGTACTTGTGTCGGACACACCAGTCATCATCAGGATGCGTTAATACGTGTGAGACACGGCTAGTCGGTATGAAATTATCATAATGAGATCTAAGGATAAGAATGCACCAATGGGAAGGTTGTTAATAGGATGTCCTATCTCATGAGGTAAGGAAGGGCAAGGGAACCCATGATTGTTGGGGAGGGCCGTGTGGGAGAAAGTCAAGTCCAATTTTTTGATTATCCAGTCTGGTCCAGCTTTGGCCCATTGTGAGTTCATTTAGGGTCCACAAAAATGATTGAAACAATTAACTTCATCGGACATTGATAGATACTTGAACAAAAGATACAAGAGAAATAAGATAAAAAATAATTAGAAACTTCAAACTGCCCATTTTTTTCACGTAAAAATCTATTTTGTTCATGTATCGGTCAATATTTGATCAAGCTATATATAGATATATATATTTTATGTGAATGACTTACTTGACGAACTCTACAAAATGAACAATTCCAATCATTGTTATAGGTTCGGGATGGACTCAAAACTGGACCAAACTAAATAGGACCTTCTCCCGGGCCAAGAATCATTGTACTTGTGTCGGACACACCAGGAAGCGTTAATACTTGTGAGATACGTCTAGTCGGTATGAAATTATCAGAATGAGATCCAAGGATAAGAATGCACCAATGGGAAGGTTGTTAATAGGATGTCCTATCTCAAGAGGTAAGGAAGGCAAGGGAACCCTATGATTGTTGGGGAGGGCCATGTGGGAGAAAGTCATGTCTAGTTTTTTGAGTATCCAATCTGGTCTAGTTTTGGGTCATTGTGAGTTCATTTAGGGTCCACAAAAATGATTGAAACAACTCATTTTGTAGAACTCTTCGAGTAAGTCATTCACCTAAGAAATTAACTTCATCAGATATCGATAGATACTGAAACAACAGATATTTGTATAAGATAAAAAATAATTAGAAACTTTTTTTTTTTGCCACTCAATATACATCGGGGGGGTTAGAGGGAGAGTTAGTGAGTTACTAGAGGGGGTCTAGAAGTTATCCATAGCCCTAAATTCCAAACGCCTTTGTCGAGGCTCAAACTCTAGTCTCACTTGTGAGAGAACCACGAGATAACCGCTAGGCTACAAGCCATTGGTAACTAGAAACTTCAAACTGCCATTTTTTTCATGTAAAAATCTATTTTGTTCATGTATCAGTCGATATTTGATCAAGCTAATTTTTTTTACGTAAATGATTTACTTGCCGAACTCTACAAAATGAACGATTCCAATCATTGTTATGGATCCGGGATGGACTCAAAACTGGACCCAACTGACGGGCCATGTTATGGATGTCCATCTAGATGCCATTTTGCCCCTACCATTTTGTAGCTGTCAAGTCTCTTAGGTGCCTCCAAAGTCGGGTGCATCTTGTCTCACCTTGGTCTTCCAAATCTGGGCCATCACCATATACTGACATTCAGTATTATTATTGGCAAGAAATTATTCCTCACTACTTCCCCTGCCACTCCTTTTCTCCATTTCAATGGGGGTTCACCTTGAACAATCCATTGGTAACGGTCTCCCCCACTCATTAAAGATATTGGTGGAGGGTGGACCACAGATTCTAAGTACAAATTGTAAAGCTTAATTGCCTACTTGACTTAAATGATTTCCATCTTATAGCTGAGAATTCTCATCTAATCTCCCTCGCCTGGATGTAGGTTGCAAACGAGCGGAAAAGAGCTTTAGGTGTTCGATGTTGGCTTGTTTGACATCAATGAGTTCAAGCTCAATTAGTATTTGAGAGTTTGAGCTGGATTCGAGCACTATGCGAGCCTCTATGAACAAGCTCAGCACATATTTACCAGTCGAACTGAGCTGAGCTACAGTGGCGGTTCCAGAAAATTTTAGTAGGGTGTTCAGAAATTACATTAACTCTAATAGTGACATTAACCAACAAGATAAACAATATATGCTCAAAATCTCATACTCCCTCCGTCCCTTTTTAAGTGATCCGCTTGGAAAACGTGTATTTTTGTGGACGTTAAAAAAGGTACTTCCGTAAAACGTTTTTAAATTTTTTTTGCACTAAATTAAAGTACTCAATGAACACTTTAATTTGATGTAAAAAAATTAAAAAATTATATAGAGAAATATGTTTTTTAGGGGTTTGAAATTGCACGTATTCTCATATGTATCACTTAAAAAGGGACGGAGGGAGTATATATTAGTATGAATGACGAAATTAAAAAACATAACCTCAATTCCATAAAGATTAACTACTACACTAAATAGGTATTTAAAAATATAGAACTGTAAAAAAAAAATCAATTTTTTTGACTTCTCATATTGCGTAGTGGACAATCTTTTGGAATGAAGAGGGTAAGATTTTGCAGTTGTTCCAAATGAGTTTTCATAATCTAAGCCAGTTCCGGCTTATTAATCTACTAATACCATTTTGAAAGAAATTGTGGCGAATGTGTTGGGATGAACCTTTTTGAAGGTATGCTCTTCTTTCTTTATGATGATATCAGGAGATTTAGCAATGAACGTAGATAAAGAAGACAGTGCTCTCTTTTTTCACAAAAAAAATTGGGTGTTCAGTTTCACGCCCAAGCCGCCATTGGGCAAGTTTTTCGGCTAGGTGTTCAAGAATATTAAAATTGGGTGTTCAAAACAAGGCACCCGAGCACAAAATAAGGTAAGTGTGGCTAATCAACTGGCAACCGAATTGGCATTACCTATTTTCAACCCGGTATCTGTTTTCCACGCAAACTAGCAAAGGCAAGCCCATCATCAACCCAAAATTACCACAACGCTATTTTTGGATGATTGGAATCTTGAGTAGGAATATGAATAGAAATATAATTATCGGAAATCAAATTCGTATAAATTTTCTTGGGTAGGAAATAGGCATATGATTACAGAGAATCGAATTCCTAGGAATTCGATACCTGGCGTAATTTCATTTCGGTGTTTGGATTAATTCAGTAATCTTACACGGGAAACAATTATTTTTGAAATTTATTAAAGTCAACATTTCATTTTCTTTATGAATGAGCCGAGAATCTGAAATTCTTATGGGGAAAGGAGAAATCAGATTCTCACTCAATTTGTGAATGTGATTCATGGTTGAATATGTCATCACGAATCATATTCCTATTCATGTATCTTCCAAACATCTGAATTAGGTAAGCATGGCATCACATTCCCGTTCTTGTCTTTTCCACACGTTCGAATCATGCAAAGAAGACATCACATTCCACTCAAAATTGCCGCCATTCAAACTGAGCCTCGGGGTTTTTGACGTGCGATTGTTGTGATTCTGCTAAATACAGGGACCTCTAATGGGCTTCACCAAAGAAGACTAGAGGCTCTAAAGTCTGTTGCAAAGTGGAGCACTTTAATTTGGGCTTCACCAATGCCCAACCGGACCAAATCCGTGGTACCCAAGAGATAAGCCGATTAACCTCTTTAACTGACGCTCCTTTCCCGCACAGGAGAAATTGAACCAATACTCTGTATTGCAAGTCATCGTGAATAGATTGGAGTATCGATGGATCGCAAGGTGAATTCCATGAATCGACTGAATTAATCATGCCGATTCTGAAGAAAATGCACAAGATGAATCTTGGATCGGGTTTCGCATACCTAATAGCTACTAAAAGATTGGCATACTTTCCATCTAATGTTTCTGTGGGCATATTTACGTGCGTAACTCTTCGATTATTTCATTCCTACTTGTGGTTCGTGAGGGGAAATTTATTCAAGGTTAAATTCCACGGAGACCCCCTCATCTATTCTCATTTTTCACGGAGGCCCCCTAACTTTTAAAAGTGTCCCAACTCACCCCCTCATCTATGACCGTTAGCCATCCGACCCCTTCCGTTACACCGCCGTTTGTCCTAATGAGATTTGTGTATTTTTCAGACCAAAATACCCTTCAGCCCCATTCAACACACGTAGGCTTGTTAGGCCCCGCCCACTTGACTCCAAAAAAAAACCCTCTCTCTCCAAACCCACTTTCTGGTGACAACCATGTCGGAAAATTCTCTCTCTCGTCTACTTCTTCTACCTCATCTCTCTCTCTCCAAACCCATGGAAATCCAAAGTGAATTTGAATTTGATTGAAGAAACTTTGAATCAAAGTGGATTTTCCAGCCAATTCCCATGGAAATCACTGGAAAATCTGACCCAACTTGAATTCTTGAGCCTCGATGATAACCAATTTGATAAAAACCCGTTTTCCTTTGGTGGTACTAAATCTTGCCAAATTGTACTGGCTGTATCTCTCAAGCTGTAGTATTGAAGGGAAAATCAAACCAATCTGTTTACTTTAACAATTTGAGAGGTCTTCGATGATGCTGCCAAATAGGGCATTACAATCCAGATAGATTTTTTCAAGTGATTGAAGAGAGCAGATAGAATCGAAAGGCAGAGTACCGGATAACTTCTGTTGAGGGGGGTTGATTTCTTTTACCCTTTGGTCGGGGTTGCGCAAGTGATGCCGGTGAAGTTGCAGAATGGGTTTTGGTCCGAGACCCATGTGGCAAAGGCGTTAATGGGTGATTTTGAGAGTGCGATTTTGAAGTTGAGGAGGGTTTGGAGCTCGATTGTGGGTTTGGAGAGAAAGATGAGGTAGAAGAAGCAGAGGAGAGAGAGGATTTTCCGGCATGGTTGTCGCCAGAAAGTGGGTTTGTAGAGAGAGAGAGAGGGGTTTTCTTTTTCCTCCCATTTTTATTAGGTGTTTTTGTTTTGTTTTCCAAAAATTAAAAAAATATATATATACACCTATCTTTTTTTGTGTGTGTGTTATTAAATGAAACAAATATACATATTTAGAGAAAAAGAATTTCAAATTTGAAAACAAAACAAACATACTCTGATTTTGAAATCAAAAACAAATTCACCTAAATTTTCTTTTTGAAAATAGAAATTTTTTGTGAACAAACACACTAAAAAAAAAAAAAAACAGAGAGAGAGGGGGGTGACTGTGGATGATTTTCATAGATGAGGGGGTGAGTGTGGGTGAGTTTTAAGGGCTATTATAGTCATTTTCTTCATTTCGTTAATGGTGTAAGGGGCTTTTTGCATTTCGCATAGATGAGGGGGTGAGTTGTGACGCTTTTAAAGGTTAGGGGCTCTCCGTGGAAAATGAGTATAAATGAGGGGATCTTTGTGGAATTTAACCTTTATTCAATCAACTGAACTGGGGATCCTAAAAGCTTAGACCCTTCTGTTTGTTCGTCAAGAATGTTGACTACCCTTTCTTCTTGAGGTTGTGGAACACATGGTTGTTGGGTTTTGACAATCCATTCAAGTTTGTTCAGCTTTCAAGAATATTGTTTACTACGAAAAGCCTTTCAAGTTTTAAGTTTTAAACACCCATTTCTTACAAGTGCATGCCTTGCCCATTAGACTACAAGATCATCCATTCAACTTTCGAGACAAGTTTTGTTTTTTTATATATTGATCAGGATCGACCTAAACAAGTGCATTTTATTACATACTTTTATCAATGTTTTTTTGGAAAAAAACATAGCTGCATCAATGCGATTCACAATGAGATTCGCCTAAAGGTTCACAAAAGAACGTTCTTCAATGAATCAAAATTTATAAAATGCTGGCTTAGCCACTGCATCGTATTACCCAATAACTGCCCTTTAGTGCAGGTAAAATATTTGGGATTTCTCATTTAGTTGTTGGTGCAGAGTGGCTGCCCCCTTGAAGGTCTACTCTTTTGAAATGGTGTAGGGATTCTTCATGAGTGCACCAAAAGAAGGCAGATAATGTGGATGTACCTAGAATATGGGAATAATGAGAAGTAACAAATGAGAATGCATTACAACAATTTCAATAACAGAACCCATCTAGCCCCAACAATAACAAATGAGAATGCATTCAAATAAAAAATAATATTAAGAAGGGTTGTTTTCTATTTTTTTTTATCAGCAAAAGAAAGTAGAGTAGGAAAAGAAATGCACTGAAAGAGCTCCGGAAAGAAGAGGAAATAGCTGATAGGATAAGTGCTCTCAATGATTTGGAGGATGATGCTGCCTTGGAGGACGATGATTGCTTCGATGTTGGTACTTCTCTTTCTCTAGAATTTTAATTGGAGGTTGTTTTGTGTGTAGGTTGTTGGGTGTTTTAGCAGTTATGAGGTGTGATGGTTTTGGTTGGCTTCTTGCCTTCCTTTGGGTTTGGTTCTCGGGCGGCTTTTTTGTCGGTGTGTCCTTGATTCTATTAATCTTTGTAATCTTTTTCAAAGATTAATAAAATCTTTTTCGCCGATCGGAAAAAAAAAAAGCTTCGGAAAGTGAACCAAGACTCTCGTAGCTTCTAGGAGTGTACCAATGGGAGGGTTATTAGGATGTCCAATCTCATGAGATAGGGAAGGACAAGGGGGTACCTATAATTGGAGGCGAGGGCCATGTTATGGATGTCCTGTTTAATTAGGTGCCATTTTGCCCCAACTATTTTGCAGCTGTCAAGTCTCCTTAAGGTGCCTGTGTCTCCAATGTGGGGACCTTACCTCACCTTGGCCTTTCAAATCTGGGACGACACCCTCTACTGCTATTTCCTATTATTACTCCTTTTAATGGTGAGGAATTATTCCTCGTTGGTTGCTTAACAAGTCATTCTTCCCACTAGGTGCCCCTGGGGCACCCCCACCTGCTATCTCGAGCCCATTTGCCACTACACAGTGTGGAGCCTACAACACTTGTTGTGGCTCCACACAAAATGTGCAGCAAAAATGAAGCCTGAAGCACCACATGACGCTGCCCCAAAGACATTGAATAATTTCTCCCTTCCTGCATTTCATTGGGAGCAGGAGCAGTCATTTAAAGATATTGGTGGAGGGAGGACCACATATTCTAAGTAGACAAATTGTATATCTTGCCTTCTTGATCTAAGAGATTTCCATCTTATGGCTAAGATTTCTCATTTACTCAGCCTCTTTTGGATGTAGGGTTTGTAATCGTGCGGAGCAGAGCTTTAGCTCGTTTAAAATCAGTGGGCTCGAATTCGTATTTGAGAGCTCAAACTCAGTTCAATTACTAAACGAGCCTCTATAAATAGTCGCGTCATGTATACGAGCCGAGCTATGGTTAGCTCCAACTTGGTTCATTTACTACATGAGCCAAAAAAAAATGTTCGAACTTGACTCGCTTAGTAGACGAATCGAACCGAGCCCTTAAGTAGCTCAGTCTCGAGGTGCTTGCAAACTACTGGTTCGTATGCAGCTCTACTAGCATGCACCTTTTGTGGCCTTTTCAGTGGGCTTTTAGTTTTTTCATTTTGGGTGTTTTTCCGGAAAAAATAAAAGGTCTTTTAAAACACTTTTTATGGGCTAAACATTCTCTTGCTCTTGTTACAATTCTGTGGCTCAACTGGCAAATGTTATGCTTTGCCATTGATTACTGCCTCCACGTAATTAAAACTGGTTTCATTGCATCTTTGCCTCTTTGGCTAATACCCAACTTTTTAATTAAAACAATTATAAGGAAAAGAACATCATATATATTACTCCACGCAAGTCAAACGTATATCTGTTTGTGTATACAAGGCATAGCGTTTAGTACAGCAACACAAGTCGATCATATGTACGTAATATTTATTACGAGTCATGAACCGCATCAGTTATATATACACAAAGTTCATTTACGCCTTAAGACGTGAACGACAGTATGCAATGAACTCCCCTATCAAATTCAAAAATAGTAGTAGATATTGCAACTCCCCTAACAATTTCAAAAATAGTAGGCATACTAACCAAAGACCAGTCTGAAAGATTCAGCATGACAACATATCCAAAAATGAAAAAATTAGTGGTTGTCTTTAGCTACAATGAAAAAGGCCAGAATAATACACTACCGAATGGATTCTAGACATTGTTGCAAAGCTTGCCATCGACGTAGAGTGTACATGTCCTGGATCTTCGAGGGGAAAATGTCATACCGACATGAATGGATGGATTGGGAATGCACTAATTGGGATCTTCTTAAGGTTAGAAGCATTAGCTAACTGTGATGGATTGAATTATGTGCACAGCCATTCCCTTAAGAAAATGTCCAAAGTTACACAACCTCTTCATAAAACTTTCACATGAAATCTTTCACCAGAAACTAGCAAGGAGAAACACTTTATCAGATGCAGGAATTTTTGCAACAAAGGTTAATAATTAAGGGCAATTAAGGGCATCAATTTTGTGGGTTATCAAGAGACAAAAGCATCCTGTCAGAAATGAAATCAAGAAAAACATTAAGGACCACCACTGCAACTACAGACAAACTCAATCATATCAGCTTCTTCAGTATTAGGATGGTGTTTTCTTTTTTGGGAAGTTGAAAACCTTTTGCAGAGGAATTGTCTTAGTCTGAAACATAAAAGGATAAACATACAGCCTCTCTAAAAAAGCAAGCACACACACGGTATCGCAGAGAATAATAAAAAAAATCACAATAAGAAAGTATGACACAAGTATTTACGTGCAACCTCTTGAGGCCATGTCACAAGAGATAAATGTCTTGTGAAACTCCCCGACTGGAGAGAGGAATAGTTGAAGTGCGCGTAAACTGGCCAGACATCCTGGCCATTGGAAAAAAAAAAAAAGTACTTATGTGATTTGGCCAAGATGCCTACGCCCACGGCTCACCTTAAATTTTACTATGCTTTGAGAGAGATCTCAGGTAGTGGGTCTTATATTGTCATATTGATGGAAGAAAAGAGTTGTATTTTTAATTTTTGTTGGTGGTAACATGGGTAACATCACATATAAAACTGTGTCATACAAAGGGACCGATACTTAGATAAAATGCGAGTGCCCTTCTCTAAAAACCTGCTATATAGTGTACTGTAATACACGCGAAACAGGCTCTAGAATATGAACCACACAAACATGTGAGGTCCATTCTCAAGTGTATAGACCTCACATGTTTGTGCGGTTCAGGTTCGTGCTCTTCCATGCCCTAGGGGCATTGTCATCCTAGACTATAACATTGTGTTGCGGCAATGTTGCTTCAAACAAGATTGTCCGACACTAAATAATTTTTCACTTCATAAAATCTACAATTGATAACTACTACGTAATTTATAAGGGAAAAAGACAAATAAATATCAAAATCACATCGCACGAGACATTTGTCTTTCAACTTTTGACACCCCTAAGAACAAATCATAGCTTCGTACCCATCAATGCAGATCAATAATTTGGATATAATTAACTTGGTATTAAGGAATACGAAATGGCAACCATGTACATTGGCAAATTATTATCCTACAGAATTTTTACGAAATCAGATTTTATGATCTTTATATCTTCAATGAAAAACAAAGACCCGTTATAAATTAATTCCTTGTCAGTTAGTCTCAAGGTGGATAATTTGGGGGAGTAATTATTCAACAGTCCTGTCCTATGCATGGTCACGTGGGTGCTTCGGTGCATTCCAACACCCCACTCGAATATGTGGTATTGGAGTGCCCTCATGACCCTACGAGAATGTGTGGTATTGGAACAATTAGACAACTTGGGGGGTCTCACTCAAATCTTGCGCGTGGGTGTGGCAATGTTCTTAGATTTGCTCTTTTCCTTTTAATTGTGTTTGGCACTAACAAGTTCAAGTCTGTCTGTCTGTCTCTCTCTCTCTCTCTCTCTCTCTCTCTCTCTCTCTCTCTCTCTCTCTCAACCCATGGAAGGTAGACTTCCCATGCTCAACTGTCTGTTACAACACACTCTGAGAAGTCTATGTACATCTTCAGATTCTTCCACATCCTCCAAATGGGTATATGCAGTCTTCTGGAGGATCTTGCCCAGAAACTACCCCCCACCAAAGTATGCAAAAACCAACAAACAAACACAAATTGTTTTTCTATCATTCAGTAGAAAATGAAAATTGAAGTTTTTTTTCCCCCAAAAAAATCTTGTCAAATTATGACTATGTATCACATTGGTTTTGTTGTTGCAGGTGGGACTATGGAGGAGGTGCACTTGACCGTGTCAAGGGAAACAAAAGAAACTGGTAAAAATTCACCAAGAATTGTGGCAAAACCAAACAAACCCTTGTCCTGTTTTAGCAAATGTTTGAGAGTTCTGAATTGGATGCTTTGTTTCAGGATCCTTGTTTGGGAAGATGGGTTTTGCGATTTTTGTGAATGCGTAAGAGCTGGAAGTGGGAATTTCAAGGGAAGGTTTGGAGCTGATGTCTTCTTCAAAATGTCTCATGAGGTCTACAGTTTTGGTGAAGGGTAAATTGAACAAATTTTATCAGTTTCTTCTGTTTGCATTGGAAAGAAATAGGTAGGGGGTAGTCAAATGGCAACTATGCCTCAAAAAGCCTTCGGTTTGGGTTCGAATATTTCCTGCGTGCTATCAGTACCTGTGTTGGGCTAGTCTACACTTAAATAGGCTCTGATAGTTGACGGTGGAATTTGTCTTTAAGAATCAAAGGTTGTGGAAAAAAAATGTTAGCGAAAGAAATTTGGAGTCAAGCTTAAGTGTGTGTTTGGAAAATTTCTTAATTTGTTTGGTAGTATTATGCAGACTTGTGGGGAAAGTTGCTGCGGATAATGGTCACAAATGGGTGTTCAAAGATAGCCCAACTGAAAATGATCCTACCTTCATTACCACATGGAATGTATCACTTGACCCGGTAATAATCTCAATCCCTGCTTGCTCGTTAATTTCAGAATCAGTTTTTCAGAACACATTCTTATTTATGAATTTGAAAACTTAGAATTATTTAGGGAGGAAACCCATTTTTTGAAAATGTATCAAAACGAAGTTCTCATAATCTCGAAAACCATTCCACTCAAATATTTGAACAAGATGTCGAAAAATAATTTTCTGTCAATTGTTGTGCAAATGTTGATACAAAGTAGAAAATCTAACTCTCTTTTGATCTCTCCATCACATAAACAGCAACCAAGGGCATGGCAATTTCAGTTCCATTCTGGAATTCAGGTTCAAACCTCTCTCAACCTTCAAAATATTCCTAGCTTCATTTCACTGAAATAACTAGAAACTTGTTCCTCCATTTTACAGACAATAGCCATCATTTCTGTTAGAGAAGGCATTATCCAACTAGGCTCATTTGATAAGGTCTCTTTCCATATCTGCTTTACATTCAGGCCCGTTTGTTTGACGAGACTAATAATGAAGGGATATACGATCTCACCGTATAGAATGTCACTTGATTATTGCTATCGGAATAAAAATACCACACCCATGATATTGTATATCCCACATTTTGTGTGATTATACATCCGATGCATATTTAATTCAGTACATAAATGTTACAATCGAATACAGGACCTTGAACTTTTAGTGCAATACGATAATCATATCCAGTCAAACAAACGGACCCTCATGTTGACAAAACTTGATTTTTTTGGAGATTCATAAATTTATTGGTTTATTTTCCCATTGTAGATTGCTGAAGATCTCAATCTTGTGATAAACATACAGAGGAAATTCAGCTATCTCCAGAGCATACCAGGAATCTATGCCTTACAAAGACCATACCTCCCTATCCAAACTCCATATAGCTTCAAACCCAACAACACCCACATGTTGATTGAACCCAATGACACAAGTTTTGAATCTGATGTCAAGCCCAAATATAGTGGAACGAAGAGACTTTACGGCGAAAAACCCGACGAGTCGCCACGGCATAAAGCCCTCAACTTAGGCTACAACAGCCCACAAAATGGTTGGGCCGCCGGAACCCAGCCCATTTGGCCCATTCCACCTCTCTTGCCATCAATGCCTTGCACTTTTGGAGCTCTTCTATCAAAAGTACCTTTTGTGCCACCATTGTATCATCACATTGAGAGTAAAAGTACAAGCCAAAATGTTGAGGTTGATAATAATGGTGGGTTAAGCAAAACACAAGGTGCTGATATAAAAGTGGAGGGTACTGGTGCATTAAAGGCTGATCAAGAAGAAAAACCCAATTCCTTACAGCCTCATTTGGGAGTGGGAGATGGGGTGGGTGTGGAATTAGAGTTTGGATCCTTCAGGGGGGACTGAGTGCCCTAAAACCCAATTCATTAGGAAAGTGGGATTGCATTAATTTGACATCATTGGATGAGTTTCTGCTGGTTGGTTGGTTGTTCACTATTTCTGCAGCAGTGTAACATTATGCCATATAAATAACAATGCAGCTCTACATAAACATTTTTTTAATACATCTGCCTTTCTATTTCTGTTGTTTTAAATTGTTTAACCCTTTGGGATTTGCGTTTCTAGATAGTCATTTCGCTTGAGAGTGAGAAAAACTCGAGAGCGAATCTTGTATTCTATCTTCCCTTACTCGTGTCCCGCATCTCGTTTGCACGACACGTTTGGCGTCGAGAGACTCATTGTGTGGTAGAACCGTAGAAGAGAGACGAAACGATCCCGGGTGCCTGATTTCTATCTTTCATCTTCATTTGTCATTTGTGATACCCTGGCCTCTGAATATGTTCTCTGAATGGAACCCGGTGGGTGCCGTGCATTATGGACTGCCCGATTCTCGGATGAACGGCCTAGATTTGATTGCGCTGCGCACGCCAATGAACAGATAGGATGCAAAGGGGTGGAGATCAAATCTGAGCCGTCCATTTGGACAGTGAACGCCCTACACGGCACCCACACACACAACCACCCCCCCAAATTGGATGACAAGTTTTCAAACAATTGTTTGACTAATGTTGTGTGAATAGTTTATACAGGGTTTTGTCTCAACTTTAATTTAACTCGTTAGTGAACGGTGAGTTAATACCCTCCAAAATTAATCTAGATGTGCATAAACTTGTTCGGACACTTGACAAGATCATACCAAAAACATCATCTCCTTAATTTCTCTTTACATCAAAGCAATAATAGAGGTAATTATAATCTCCTAACATCTTGATAAGAGACTACTCCCTGCAAGAGCATACTTTTCTGTCTCAAAATGTTTATGTAACCTTGACAAGGAAACACATTTATTAACATTTGAAAAAACTTTGCAAAAATGTCACATTCACATCAACTCTTTCTTGGTTGGATCCTTGGATCTATTGCCCCCCAACTCATTGACTTTGACATGTTTAACAAGTGGGAGCCGTGTGCGGCAGCCCTCCACATAATTCATATCTCCACCTCACCGATGCCAAACTTTACTCTCTCTTCCTTTTTATTTTTCTTCCTTTTTTGGGACTTTCATAGTTGGAATTACAGTAGCATAAACAAAAAGGATTTTGCTTCTTTTGTAGCCTGAGTTTGGATTGTAGAGGGCAATTAGTGCAATCTTGGCCGTTCATAAAAAAAAAATTTAACTGAATATTTCGTGTTAAAGATTGTGGCCGGTAAGAGTCTATCTGGAACTAGATCCAAACAAAATCCTACCAATATAATGCCAATTTTGTCACCAAAAGGATTTGGTATAAAATCAAGGTTTCAATTTTCATAATCTAATTGTAAAGAATGCACTGCATCAATTTTTTAAAAGGCCTTGTTAGTTGTCAATTAGTGAGAATAAATCGAGGGGCAGCCTAGTGGAATGCCAAAGGGCGAGGAGCGAGAGTTGTTTCTAAAGGCCAAATTTTTTAGAGTTTGGAAGGAGAGTGACAAAATGTTTAGATTATCAAGGGGCTAAACAAGGTCGGGCCAGGGGGTGCAAGGGGTGTTTGGCCCCAGCATTCCCCCCAATTTTCTTCTTATTTGTAGTACACTTTTGAATTTTTCGTAAAATTACTCAAGAGTAGTCTATGCAAATCAAGCCAAACTAGTTATCCTGCGTCCGCCACTGCAGCTAACTAATGTTACGAAGGTTTGGATGAGCCAAATGCTAGTCTTTTAGATACCAGAAAAAATACATTTGGCACGACTTTAACACAGTTAATAAAATGCAGAACATAATAATTTGCATCAATTCTAAGTGTTACCCTTCTTACGTAGAGAATAAAATGAGGCAAATTAAAATGTTTTTGTTTTTTTATCAGACAGGGTGAGCCAATGGATCAACTTGCTGCCCTCCACACTGTAAATGTTTGTTTGTTCGCTGAGTTGTTCCGTATTGTCTGGGGCAATGGAGAGAGGCCCTGCTTGTCAGGAATGTGACAGTACTAGACTGCCCATACCCGGAACATCATTCACTAACCAACTCTTGTCTTTATGCTTTCAACCTGAAACCTAATTGCGGTAACTGGATGCCTTCTGCTTTAGGCACAACTCTTCAACGATATGGGTTAACCGGGAGCCTTCTTCTTTAGGCACGACTCTTTAACGATTTGGGTACGATTGTTTGATTTGGTTCCGAGGCGAGTCAAGAAGTTTGATGAACAGGGTGGGCAATAGAAGCTCTTATTTTCGTACTTGCGCGGTTCTGTTCATGTATGACAGAAAGGAGCATTTGGATGATTTTAGCACCAAATACTCAACTTCCGTTGTTAGTAGGCCCTTGCATGTTCTTCACTTATGGCCCGTTTGGATGGGGTCTTACTGGGGGCATAAATATAGAAAGTCTTATTTATGCCGGGGGCCACGGCTATGGAATGGTTTGTCAAAAATAAGTGTAGGGGTGTTATTTATCATCCGGACTAAATATCACCTCTGCAGAGGTGTTATTTATGGACATCCCAAGGGGTGTCCATATTTATGACCCCCTAATACCTCCAAAAAGGACTATTGTACCCCTTTTAATACCCCACCCAATACCCCTGGTATTGCTACGACTATGTATTAATGCAACCAATGTAATTGTAGACATTTTTTTGGGCTTCGCAATTTCCTTCGGATCAAAGAATAAAATACTTCCACCCATAATTTTTTTATTTTTTGCACCAAATTAAATTACTCCTAGAGATCTAAAATTTGATACAAAAAAAATAGAAAAATTAGAAAAACTTTAGTGTTTTACGTTATTGGCTTGTTCGGTTCTTTGCAATATTTCGGATAAAAAAATAAAGTACTTTTGCGTATAATTTTTTATTTTTTTGCACCAAAGTTGTGCTTTTTTTAAGCCTTTGTAATTGTGTTTCCGATAAATTAGTAAAATTATTTGAGAGTAAAATAAAATTAGTTATTATAGCTTTTTGTTGACAAGTGTAATAAATTATTAAGTGTTGTTTAATACTAAGTAAATAACATTTAAAATGTAAAATGGGCATGCATAAGGGCAAATTTGTCTTTTGACAGTTTTTGACATCCTTATACCCCCCTATTACCAAAAACATCCAAACCAAGTACTGGTACTACTTAATCCCTCCTCCATAAATATCGCATCAATATGGGGCCACCCTCCAAACATATTACCCCTACTATCTTATACCTCCTCCATAGATAATACCCCTAAAACTAATACCTCATCCAATCGGGCCGTTAGATAATAAGCTGATGGTCATGTTTAAATGTCTAACTATTCAACTCGGTCTTAATAGTTGATATTACCGTTGTGCCTAAACTCGAAGTATGAGAATATAAACGAATCAACAAGAACGAACAAAACACAAGATTTATGAGAGCACAAAACAAAAAGGTACATCCACGGGGAAAGAGCAAAAGGATTCATTGTAAACGGGGAGAAAACAACGTGTCGACCAGTAACTCAATTTGAAGCACCCAACATATATCTGGGAAACAACGTCTCACAAATTCGATAGAGACACACACGAACTCCTTAATCTCTAATCCCTTGAAAAGACAAAACCCTAGAAGTCCCCAAAGCCTCTATTTATAAGTATAAAAAAAATTAGGTAAAAAAACACGCAACCGCACAATTCAGCACCGGCGGTCTAGACCAAGATCTCGTTGGTCCAAAACAGATCTGTTAGTCCGGACCAAAGATGCTGCAACAGACTTTGGGCACCGAATTTTGCCTTACTTCAAACATCTTGAATTCAAAGCATATATCCAACAATTACCTAAGAGAGAGAAAATATACGGTGTCGAGTTTTTCGGTTGTGGTGTTCTTTATTCATCCACTGGTTAGAGACAATATCATTGCCTAACCTATTTTCGGCAAACAACAGGTGCGAAAATGCCTAAAATTGGCGTTGTTGCACCGATGGTGCAATGCTGTCTTGCCACAAATATAATCCCCTCGTTAGAAACCACCATCAAATTACGATAAAACACGAGAGTTGTTTCCATTGCAAGAAATACAGGCAACATGGAGAGGATACGCTGATTCATTACATCCATCGTTAAACCACGATTGGAATTCGAAGCAGTATATACAAATAGTCATCGGAAACAGGAAACTTAAATAATCTGTTTGTTATTCATCTGTGACAGAAACGTAAACCAGCATTATATACACAATGAGCATCCATTCTTTGCAAATAAGGCATGCTGAATGACAACAATTACCGAGGAGACTATAAAGCCTGCTATGATCATTTTGCCCTCCGACTCGTTCCCTCCCCGGTGCTCAAATGCTACAAAGCTTTCTTAAGCACTGCTCTTCTTCCCGTCATCATTCGTATAAGCCCACTGAGGCATAGCCTGAATGCGCTGCATGGCTTTCACTTCAAACGGATTGTCCTTGCTCTGATTCATTGAGAAAAAAACGAAAGTAAGAACCCTTTTGCTTATTTGACCAAAATATTTTCCCAATTGTTTACAGTGAAGATAAGCAAAAAAAAAAGTGTAGTTCTTAGTTCTTACCATTTTGCAGGTGCCCGAGTATATGTTACACACAGGGTACTCGTGGGGGCAGCAACTAGAATGGTCATCACAGCAGGTGGCTCCCTCAAGTGGGCAGCATCCCCAAGCAAGGCACTCCGTGCCGAAATCATAGACACAGCAGCAGGTGGTGCTCTCGGGACAAGCATAGTAGTCGTCGCAAACAGTTGGGGGCTTTATCGGGGATGGAGGAGATGGGCCTGGGTTGGGAGGATTTTGGCCCGTCTTGATAGGGTAAGAGGCCTCCAATGCAATTCCACATTTGCCAGTGAGACCAGCGGTACTACGCTCCATCCTGATATAGCCACTCTCTCCCCAGCTCGAACCCCATGAGTTCTTGACAATCCAGTAGTCTGCACCGTCTTCTGTACCGTATCCTACAGCTGTGACACCGTGGTCTAGTGCTGTCCCACACTCTCCTGTATATACACCCTGAATAGGTACAAAATAAAAAGCGATTAGATTACCCGAGCATTTTGCCTAATTTCCAATACCATTGTTGACCCACTGCAAAGATGGCTCCATGAAAGAATAGTTTGCGCGTAAATACTGAATACTACTTGTATAAATGAAATTATGAGCAAAATGTCACAAAGAAATCTAATTTAGGGATCTGAAAAGGGTTCAGTTCGACTGGTTCTTTAAGACAATTCACATCGATACTTTACTGGTTTTGTTAATGTAGATTGCACCCGAATTGCAACCGATTTTGACCTCATTATACCAAGGTGCACCAATGTAGTACAGCTGCGCAGGGGTGCACTACGTCATCCCCTAATCCAAATAGAAATAATTACTAAAAAAATTCAGTTGTTTCGGTTTCGTTCAGTAGACAACTTGCTTTAACCCTTCGCAATTGGTTTAACCAATATTTCTTACCTTTCAAAACACGGCATGATTTTATCTAATATACGAACCAAAGTTGATCAATTTGGTCCAGTTTGGGCACCCAAAATGGTAATTTTATGGTCCTTCTGATTTCGAATAAGAGCGTTTACAATCATGCCTCAAAATTTCAATTTTTCCTGCAGTGCAGATAGTTGATTAATTGGCCAAAAAATTTAACCGATAAACAGCAAATCTAGACAGTTGAAACCTTTGCATTACCAATGAAACCTTGGCATCTGTATCATCATAATCCAAATTTCCAAAGAAAGACCGAGTTAGAACCTCACCGAGTTGTAGAATTGGAATGTCCTGCCACCGGCTTCAATGGCAACACTCACAGGCTGATTTGCCACTGCCTTCTGCAAAGCCTTTTCGTCGTTTGCAGGGACATCTTCGTAACTGTCAATCGTAACAACCTTGGCATTTTTCTGCATCATTACAATATAACAAATAATTACACCAGTATCAAAACTCTCAATAAGAGTATCATTAGTTTTATCTTTCTTTGAATAAAAAGCTTAAATCATTACTAACCCTGGCTTGGTCGCATTTACCATCCCTAGCATTATAAGGGTAGTCGGCCTCAGAGTCGATGCCACCATTGTTGATGATGAATTCGAAGGCATAGTCCATGAGACCACCATCGCACCCTTCGTTATACGTTGTGTCACACTCCACCAGCTCTTGTTCCGAAAGCGAGATCAAATCACCAGTTACGATTTGGTTGATCCCTTCCACCGCAGCAATTGTCGAAAAAGCCCAGCAACTCCCTTCATTTCCAAATCAATGATGATATAAGTACACCCACCATTTTTGAATAGGAAAATGCTAATTACCCATAAATTCTAACGGATCTGAATTACTGATTTCACTTTCTGGATAATATTCTAGGTATGTAGCACTGCTGTTTTGAATCACAACACGCAAAATGTGCTCAAGGCAGCTTCATGGTCAAGGATAATTATCTTTCCTAAAAGAGTCAATTACTAGTTTGCGTAAACGTCTCTTTCTATACAAATTCCTTTGGTATTGAAAATTAGGTTATACATTGTACACGTCATTTGGAAATTAAGTGGACCCGACTCCAATGAATGAAAGGGCCAATCAAAAGTAAGGCCATTTATAGGTGGACACAACGAGGTCAAAGAATAGCATGATTTCATGCATGACGTAATTTGGAGTAGAGGGGCGGCCAACTACCGAAAATAGCAATGGGATCCTCTCCGATGGAAATTTTTTCAATACCATAGGGTGCCACAGGGCAATGGCGGCACCCTACGGCACATTCGAGCCACCATCCATGTTTTGGACAAATGTGCCGGTGGTATTTTTGTAAATTTGGGATGTTTTTAACCCAATAGATCTGGGCCGTCCAAAATACGGATGGACGGCCCAAATGCGCGGTAGGATACCACGTTAACCGTACCCTACCGGCACTGAATAATTTCTCGACCTGCCAATTTCGACACTTTTTTCAACACCAATTTGATGCTTGGAATCATTAACTTATTAAATCAAGTCGTGCACACGTCAAAATTAACATTGATTGAACAATTTTTGACATGATTTTTGATATTTTACTTAGAAAATGAAACACTAGATTGATAAACATAATTTTTAACGCAGTTGAACTCTCGACGATTCTAAAAAGTGAACAATTTCACTCTCTAACAGGGCCGCGAGGATCTTATCTCCCCGAATATAATCGCAATTATGCTGAAATTGTCGTCAAAGTTATACACCCAATTTTGAATGTACACGTGTTTCAGTGCATTTTTGGACATTAAATTAAATTACCAAAGAATTTTCACATTTCTTTAAAGATTCACACCCAATACACTAGCCTAGAATGTAGCCAATCACCAGTACATGTACAGAGAATTTGAGGGAGGTTTTTTGACCAATAAGAATCTATCAAAATTCAATGCACCGAAAATAACTAGCTGGCGATAAAATTTCAGATGACAGCTCAGGTTTTGCTCACCTACTTTACATTCGAATGAAATTCAACCCTTTAACCATTTTTTTTTTCCCTTTACTGTTGGCGTGTCCGGGATTCACAAGAAATTTCTCTGAATTTTTGACATAAGAGCAAGCCCAACAAACTCCCTAAATTGGCTTTCATCCCTATTTTAGGGAGCCAAATCCCAATATTAGGCTCCAACAAACTCCCTAAACCCCTCCCTAAAATACAAAAATGAATAGTGCCTCCCTAAAAACCCCCCATTTAGGGAGGCACTATTCACTCCCTACCCATTTTTTTTATTCTTTCTCTCTCCTCCCCCCTCTTTCCCGCCTGTTTTTTATTTTATTTTTTTATTCTCTCTCTCTTACTTTTCCCCCATATATTATAATTTATTAAAAATAGGGAGTGTTGTTGGAGTGTTGATAGAAAAAGTGTCAAGTTATAATAGATATATGCACTGTTCACAAACTTTTTTAAGGAGTTATTGTTGGGGTTGCTCTAAGAGTTTGTCAACATTAATTTTAACCAATTATGCAGAAAATTAAATTCTACACCCCTATACTATTTTTAATATAACCTAGAAAAAGTAAAGGAAATATCTTTTCTTGTTCAGAACCCAATATGTTTGACTAATTTGAGCAACAGGTATTTACTAAAATATCCTTGAATCTACCATTCATCTAAGGGTAATACAGTCAAATCATCCTCCTACAGTCCAAGTTGTCCAACACCACAAATTTATAACTCCTACATTTCTGGTCAATGCAAATTAATTATCAGGAATAATTCAGAGAAAATAAAAATAAAAATAAAAATAAAAAATCGTGTAATTTTAGATCGGAGGAAGTTATATATATTTACAAAAAAAAAAAAAAAACTTTTTAAACTTTAAAAAAAAAAAAAAGCAAATAGAAATTAATAGGGGAAAAAGGCAAAAAAAAAAACATACCACAGCTGCCCTGGTCTTTAACGTCAACGACGGCCCCAGTCTCTCTCCAATCGACGGAATCCGGCAAACTCTCACCCTCCCCAACAACATACCGGTCACTCGTCTTGGTCGCCGATAACCTCCGCCTCGAACCGGCCTTAGTTCCCATATACATGGACCGGTACTCCTCGTTGGTCAGATCGGCGAACCGGTTCAGACCCAGCTTGTACGACCGGTTCTCGGCGTTGTGGTCGTCGATGAACCTGAGGTTGTGTTTGAATATCTGGAACCTTCTTTCCTTCTCCCCCAAGGCGTTGTAGTTTTTGCCGTGAGTGACTAGCCATGACTCGAACATGGACTTGACCTCGTCGTCGGATCTCCGGTGGGGTTCGGCGATCGACGCCGATGAGAGGGCGAGGAGAACGGCGAAGAAGATAAGGGATCTGGACGAACCCATGTTTGTGTTTGTGTTTCTCTTTCTCTTTCCTCTTTTTTTTGTTCTTTGGTTTTGTGAGGAGGAATAATGTGGTGGGGTATGGAGAAGGGTGGGGGGTTTTAAAGGGGAAAGGGTCGGTTCATGTTAGGAGTATTTCATTTGAATTAGGACAGCATAAAAGATACTAGAATTGTCAATAGTGCATAAACTTAACCTAGACAATCGACATCCTCGGTTTGAAACTTGACAACGGTTCATACAAGGTTGCACAAATTTATTTTGTGACTCGGTTTGAAACTTGACAACGGTTTCGTACAACGTCGCACAAATTTATTTTGTGAATTCCCTGACATGATTAAGCTAACTTTGATTGAACTAGATTAGCGATCTAGTCAAAATGCACAAACTGATCCGAATACCACTGAGTCCCTAACCGTTTAAAAAAAAAAAAAACAATGTAGAACATAATGTAGGCAAGTCTCCAAAGATATAGTCAAATCAAAAAATCGATGTGAAAAACACATGCGTACACAATATGCACGAACGGTGCATCTTGACCATCCGTGCATATTTTTGACGGTCCGAATTTTAAATAGACTCACATGTAAGAGTCTATTTAAAATTCAGACCGTCAATTCCTGAAATAAACGGTTCAGATGGTCCGTGCCCGTACGTACATGTCTGTATACGTGCTTGTAGACGGGTTGATAGATAGAACCCACACGAATCATACGTCTCCTAAACTCCCTCGCGATAAAATGACTCTTAAGTCCTTCATGAGAAATGACTCATAACCACTAACCAGTCAACGACTCTCAAAAAATCTAGGATGAGATTTAGGAGTGTTTTGGTATAAAAAAGAAAGAGGAGTTCAAATAAATTGCGTATTTTCGATTATAATGTGTGCTTGCTTCGTACTAATATAGAGAGGACCTTGTTCTCCTTCACTTTTTGATTTTTGTCTTTATTAAAAAAAGTTTCGTGATTCTTCTCGATGAGAAAAATTGATAAAGTATTAAATTATGACGGAAATTCAATCAAATACCAAAAAAAATCGGTGTGGTAATAGAAATCCAAACGAGGAACATGCGGATGGAATGTGATTGGCTGGAGTAGGAAACAGCCAAGAAAAGACTGGAGAGAGAGAGAGAGAGAGAGAGAGAGAGAGAGAGAGAGAATGTGCTGCAAGTCTAGACAGAGAAACTAGATCAGTTCCTGTGACCGACCAACCAGGCGAAGAGTGTCCGAATTCCACAAACTTTTGGGCTTTTTAGAAATAGACAGCCATGTGGTCATGTGATAATTATTGCCGGTTTTTGGGTTGTTTTGGATAAATTGTTTCTTTTTTAGTAGTAAATTTTTTTTTTCGTATTTATTAGTTTTGCGTTAATTTATCGTGATTTATAAAATTATTACTCAAACTTAAATTTTTATGAATAAGACAAAAATAATCCAATAAATTATTAAAAATTATATTATTTTTGTCTTTAAGGAACTTCATAAAAATTTTGATCATACTTTTATACTTTTTAAATTTTAATACTTAATAATTTTATGAGTAATTGTGGCTGCCAAATATGCAAAATTCGTTAATGCAGAGTTCAAAATGACAATTACTTGTCGGCCAAACATACCTGGATGTTTGTGTGAATTCTATCACAATGCACCAACCTCACATAAGTTGGTAAATAGGGGCTCGTTTGGATGGCGTATTAGTTTTAGATGGATTAAATAGTAAGGGAGATAAAATAGTCAAGTGATTAAATAAGAAGGGTGACCCCACATTAATGTGACAGTTAAGAAGGGGATTAAATAGTTCATGGTTTAGATGGATGATTAAAAAAGAGGGATAAGGAGGGTAGATGATGTAAAAATATATTAAAAGACTATTTTGCCCTTAGTAACGCATATTTTAGATTATGCATTTAAATAATTATAAAAATACTAAAAATCATTAATTTGATATACTTTTCAACAATAAAATTATTATACCTCATGGTAATAAAAATATAAGATATGACATCACTAAAGCCTTGTTTGGATGCAGTATATGGGAGAGGATCGGAGGGATATTGGCCATATGGCTATTTAGTCTTGGTCCCACTCACAACCAATGCTTTGGCAACCTAATTTTCGCCCAGGATGAGTTAGTCAGGCTTCCCCTAACTAAATATAAGCAGGGAAGGGGTGCTTATATTTAGTCAGGGGGTTATCCCATCCCATTTTACCTCCCTACTCCTATTCAATTTCTTTCGGATCAAAAGATTAAGTACTTTGCGTATAATTTTTTAATTTTTTTGGCACCAAATTAAACTAATAATAGAGATATTTAATTCGATACGAATACTTTAGAATTTTACATTGTTTGTTTGTTGGCTTGTTGAGTTGATTTACAATATATTCGGATCAAAAAATTAATAAAGTACTTCCGCATATAAATTTTTTTTTTTGGCACCTTATTAAACTACTAATAGAGATATTTAATTCGATATTAAAAATTTTATACTTTAGAATTTTACCTTGTTGAGTTAATTTTAATATTTGAGCTCAATGACATCTAGGGAGTAATACCTAATATACACACACACATATATACTAACTGTTGTTAGCTTCAAGTCGAGCAATGAAATGCGTGTTAGAGTCACAGACTTGCAATCAAATCTTCACAGAGAGTAAAAAAACGCAGGCGAAGATGAGGGCGAGGATGAGGAGGCGACGATGCATGTTCACTAGTTATCAATATCTTAGATTGAGGATCAACAAGAATTTTGTGCATCCGTAGATATTACTTTAACGTTATGAGGCAACGTTGTCTAACGTTGAATTGTAAATTACTTACCCAAAAAAAAACGTTGAATTGTAAATTGTTGTGCCAGAGAAGTTTTCTTGCACACAAAGTTAATTAAAAGAAGTCAAATGTATTCGGCCTGCTTTTTTTTTTTTGGTAGCTTGTAAAGATTCTATGCATGTGCAGTCTCATAAAATAAGTGAAATGGTACTTTCTTTTCTTCCCCCCCCCCCCTTTTTTTTTTGGAAGTTTTGTTAGATTAGCGTAATTTTTCAAGTTAATCATTTATCTCGATGAGAAAATTTTTAAATGCATAAACTTATAGCTACTCGATGAGAAAATTTTGAAAAAAAAAGATTTAATTTTATGTTTCTTAATCTCCGACGGTGTTTTATATTTTCGAATTTTCCCGTTGAAATAAATAACTAAGTCTAAAAAACTTGGGAAAAAAGAGAGTATAAAAACACATGCTGAAATGGAAAGGTTTAAAACACACGCAGATTGGCTTTAGACAAGTATTCTTTTCCCTTTTCTTTATTTTTAAACCAAAAAGTTTAGATGGAAGTCTAGAACCCAATTTAAGCTATGGAAAAGGTTTAAAGCACATCAAATTTCAAACAGATTGATTTCTTGTTTTTTTTTTTCTTCGAGAATAGAGAGAATTTTTATTAATCACTGAGCAATGTCGATACAGTAGGCCTTAAATGATGCAGCCGATCAGAACGCAGGGAAACCTGATTAATTTCTTGTTTGAACTGGGACCAAAAATTTCATCATTCCCCAAACTGAACTTATAAGTGGGAAACAAAGCATGGGGATGATCTCAACAAAGCATGGGGGATGATCTCAACTTGGATACTGAAGACAAGTATCCAGATTCTATTACTACTATATACGGAGTAGTATAATTTTGGGCCTCTCAATTGGTAAACTATTTAGGCCATGTTTGGTAGCACTTCCTGTTTTCTGTTTTCCCTTTTCTATTTGCTGAACACCATTTTTTGTTGAGGTAATTAAATAATCATCCTGTTTTCAGGCATCACGTACGTTTTCATCCCGGTCAATTTGAACGATTATATTTTCATCCTTTTCTCATGTGATATACAATATCTACCCTTATTTAATAAATTAATTGGTTGCCTAATTAAGTGGGTCTCTAATTAGTTGTTAGTTACGTTAAATCAAGGAATTTGACCCCTTCCATAACTTCCGAATTTCAAAATATTAACAGAAAAAGAAATGAAAATTTTGAATTCTCAATTTTAAAATCTTTATAGGATATATATTTTGATTATTTTCGAATCTTTAACTTCTTATTTTTCAATAAATTTTTTATAAATGTATAATGATTTTTGTAATGCATTTATTTTTATCATAACTTCTGTAATACAATTATTTTTACCATAATTTCTGAATGCATACAAATCGATCATGAGTCATGGTAAATTTAATGTATCAAACTTAATTAGCATTTTTACCATGATTCTTGGAAATAGAAAACAATCTGAATTGACTAATCATAAAAAATTCAAAACACATTTTTATGATAGATTAGCGAACAAAAATTTGAATTGTATATGAATCATGGTAAAAAACATAGAAAAAATCTTATAATCATGGTAAAAAATATATCTCTAGCAATGAAAATGGTAAACTCAAGCGAACATAAATCTAGAGTCATGATATAAAAAAAAAAAAAAAAAATGATCTCTAGAAATTTCATGGATCCAAGCTTGTTCCAATCAACCAATATCAATCAACATCTCTAGGCGCCCTTCCTTCCCCAGTAATCTCCCTTCGTCGTCGTTGAGCTGCGCTCCGCCAACGGCTGGCAAGAAGGCTCAATCAAACGTCGATCAAAAAATTTAAAAAAGAATACACAATTGAATTCCAACACCACTTCATTTGATTCACGTCAAATCAACCAAGAAACAAGAAATGAAAGCAAACCCAAATGACATTCAACTGCAACTTGAATACATGATGGATTCTTTGCTGATCATCAGGGGTGGCATCCGCACCTCGGTCAAGCGGTGCAATGGCTTCAAGAAACTCTTCTTGGATGGGTTCAGCGTCTTTGGATTTATTCAAGAAAGTGGGGAAGAAAGAGACTTTGATTCTCCATTTGTCAATTGTGGGTGTTTTGGGTGGTGGTGGGATTGATAGAGAAATATTGGCGTGATTTGTGGGATTGGGATAAATCTCAATCCCGAAATTACAGGGGAGGACTCCTAAACTTTGAAAACAGTCCTATTTTCTCCAGCTCATATATATATATATGGGGAGGATCTATGGACACACACTTTGCACACACATAATGACACTTCATCTCAGCCGTTGAGATGGAGGGCTGAGATTGAAAGATTAAAAAAACCCTTTCTCCCACACGTTTTTCTTTTCCAGCTGGAACCCTCTCTCTCCTCCATCTTCCCCATAACGCTAACCCATCTCTCCTCCATCTTTCTCCTTCGTCTGACACCGGTGACGAGCCGTCTGACTCCGGCGACGACAACACGAGTCATCGTCCTCCGGCAACGAACAACCCGTCACATGTTCACCCAGCGACCCCCTCTCTGAAAACCCACGCTGAAAATTTACCCCCGAAGAGAACGATCGAACAAATCGAAGAAGGAAGACTGGTAAATGCAGAATCTGCTCTTAATATCAGGGCATACAACAATCAACTGTAATCGACACACTACAAAGATGCCATCAACATATTTGCTTCTTAGTTCTTCGATTCCACTGACTGAAATGTTCTTCTGATTTTTTGGGCAGGCGTTGGATGAAAGGACAAAAGGAAGAGCATAAACCCTCTTTTTCTCATTTAGTCACCGTACAATGTAAAGCTAAAAGAAAACAATAATTTTGTATAAGGTTCATAGTTTACTTTTAGTTTGAATACAAAAAACCTTCTTTGTTTTACCCCTTCTGTAATTGTAACTAGATAGGAGATCTTCTCTGGAATGTGAATAGCAGAGTTCTCTTGGCTTAATGATTTCTGTAAAATTTCATTGCAGAAGGGGTTTCAAAAACGAAAAACAAATCAATGGGGTATCAAAAACGAAAAACAAATCAATTTCAAAAATGAAAAACCTAGAAATTGTACGATTTACAGAAAAATTGAAACTAGACGGGGAGAGAGAGAGAGAGAGCGAGAGAGACGGGTATGGGGAAGATGGAGGAGAGAGAGGGTTCCAGCTGGAAAAGAAAAACGTGTGGGAGAAAGGGGTTTTTTAATCTTTCAATCTCAGCCCTCCATCTCAACGGCTGAGATGGAGTGTCATTATGTGTGTGCAAAGTGTGTGT
Organism: Gaultheria prostrata; assembly: GCA_036023075.1. Classification (NCBI taxonomy): domain Eukaryota; kingdom Viridiplantae; phylum Streptophyta; class Magnoliopsida; order Ericales; family Ericaceae; genus Gaultheria; species Gaultheria prostrata. Next base: position 15,471 of record JAXBDA010000316.1, on the reverse strand, counting down.
CCATAGATCCTCCCCCATATATATATATATATATATATATATATATAGTACCCTTCCTATCCGGACGTCTGGATAGGAACAAAATGCGGACCATTGTGTTTTCGTCACTTTACAGACCAAATCTCGACGATCCGAGCCGTTAGATGTGTTCAAAACATGTTTTTAAGGTCCACCGCGAGGATTCGTGAAAAAAAACACTCGGAAGGGGTTGATCGGAGCAGTTTTTGTTTTTTTTCACGAATCCTCGCGTTGGACCTTAAAAATACGTTTTGAACACATCTAACGGCTCGGATCGTCGAGATTTGATCCAGAACCATGAGGTCCGGATTCCGGACGTCCGGATGTGAAGTAAATTGTATATATATATATATATATATATGTTAAAAGGCAACAATATACGGTATATCTGAATCTTAGGATGGAAACATAATCTCAAATAAGAGTCGGGATGATTTTCTAATTACAGGTGATTTAAAGAATGATTATTTAAGTGCCCCTTTTTTGTTTTCTCTAAAAAGGAAGTACAACCATAAAACATGTTTGTGTCAATCTGTTTTAAAAAACTAGGTGAAAAATCCTCGCTTGCCTAGGTTTATAGATTTTCTTTAATCTTATCTCTTTTAAAAATCGACCCACCAATCAAAAACTTTAACCAATCAATGAAACGAAATCAAACAATCGAAGAACACTGATTTACGTGGAAAACCCTAAACGGAAAAAAAAACACGGGAAGGAATCATGCACTAGAAACATTGTGTGATTACAAATAGACTTACTCGATGATCGTGTATCCTTACCACGAATCCTAAGCCCTACTTGCCGAATCCACGTACATGACACCCTTGCATGATTGCCAAGTCTTGAATCCTCAAGCCTTCCAAACGTATTGTCTTTCGAACTCCACGAAAGGGCTTCGATAGAGAAGCGTTGATTTAAAGATGAACAAAGAAACTTTTTGAAGATGATCTTGAACTCACGGCATTCGATAGCCTTCACCAATCTTCAAAGTTCATGAACCCTAGCACCCAAAAGTGATTTTTCAGAGAGAGAAAGTGTAGGGGTCGAAATATGGCTGTTGTGGTTATAATAGAAGACCTAATTGCTCAGATTTTATAGTTGCTGAATTGGGCATTTTTGCCGGTTGTTTTGCTCGAGCCAAATATCCAACAAAACCAATCAGTTTGTTTTGCTACCAGAGAGCCTTGAAATGCTCGAGCCAAACTTATAGCATTCTACTTTTTCTTCAAAGCCTCGAAATGTTCGAGCCATATATCCAGCAAAACCAAACAGTTTATTTTGCTACCAGAGAGTGACATGATCGAGTCAAACTTGTAGCATCCTACTTTTTCTTCAGAGATGATCAATCCTTCTTGACTAAAAGCTACCGCACTCAAAAATAAAAAATACATATTGGGACGATTTCTTTCCACACCTAAACAGACACTCTAAAAAGAAATATCGAAAATCACAGTGTCATTAAAATAGGATACACGACAAAGTATATGTTTTGGGCATAGACTTGCCAAACCAAAGGAAGTTCGGCCTATTGGGCTTACGCTAGGGTTGTAGAGGTTTAGCAGATGGGGGAGAAGAGGGAAAACGATGGTGGGGGAGGGAGGGAGCCGTGAAGGAGGAAGAAATAAATGTAGTGATGGTGGAAAAGGGCCCGTCGGCATCGGCCGCAGGTGAAGGCTGCATTGGGACTGGGGTGGGAGCTAGATCACCCAACGATTTTTTTCCTTATCGAGAGAGAGATTGAGAGAAATTAAGAAAGAACCTTCAATGGCTTCTCAGTCGGGAAAAAAAAAAAACCTTCAAAAAGCTCCTCCCAAGTTTAAGGTCCTTCGCACTGTAGCGCATGCTATAGTGCTTCTTTCGGCGGCCGGTTTTGGTTTTTTTTTTTTTTGAAGAATTGAAAGCATCATTTTTCAACTTTCAAAAAATTCGTAAATAGTGGAAGTAAAATATAGAATTTGTAAGTAAAAGTACTGCACCAAACAAAATTACTTCCTTAAATTTCGAAAAAATAAAATAAAAATAAAGGTAAAAGTGTTACCAAACAAGGCCTTGTGTCTATAGTATTGCACAACTTAATAATAGATAAAAGAATAAATAAGCCGGCTTGAGGAGTGTTGGAGTATTACTCTACAATTATGTATAGAATGGACACATGAACGTTAGTTAATACGAGTTGCTCACGTAATTGATACTTATAACGTTGCTATTAACTTCAAGAACAAGTTGGGCCGTTGATTGAGTTACGTGAAGGGCTTAGATTGAGTACCTTGAGGCATGGTCTGAATTTTGTTTGCTAGTTGGATCAATGAGACAAGAAAAAATGAATTTTTACTTCTCTGTTCTCTTATCTTCCTCGAGCAAATCATATGACCAATTTTTTTTTTTTCCCTTCGTCAGTCCTAATCTATTACATGGGAGCAGGAGGGAGTGGGACTTGATCCCGGAATATAGTGTGGGGCATCCAAGGACTCTATCGCATGAGCTAGCGACTACTTGCAATCATATGACCAATTCAATTGTAATAATTGTTGTTCTTTCTTTTTTCTTTTTTTGGAGAAGTAGAGAGAAATTATAAGAATCACCAACTATTACAAACTAAAACAACAACAAAATCGGAAAAATTACAAGAAAAAAACCTAAAAATTACTGAAAAAAAGAAAAAAGAAAAGAAAAGAAAAATACAGGAAATGAAAATTTGCCGCCTTGCATGTGCCATTGGAAGCCCATGTCGTCAACTTCGCGCCCGCTGGAGCTGTTGGAAAACATTTTTAAAAGACGCTCTCGCCCATGCTCGTGCACACTTATTATGTTACTTATGTTTAGACTCATTTTTTTTTTTTTTCAAATGAGTACTTAATTTTTTGTGTTAGCAAACATTCTTTTGGTAAATTCTCAAAAAAAATTGACGTCTTTTTTTTTAATCGATGTCGATTAGAAATTAGAAAATAAGAAACTATATACAAATATTGAAAAATAGTACAGAAAGTACATAATTAAGCCAAAATAATATTTGTTTTTGACTTTAATCATAGATTCATAATACACTTTTTCCGACGTCTCTCGTCAAGATGAATGAATTTTTTTAACAAAAATAAGATCTTAATTAACCTAACTTCATAAACGACAAAAATCAACCCACACTATAGTCCTAATCGAAGGGACCCAAGTGTTCGTGAGAGTTAGGTTTGAATAGTAGAGTTGCCAAGATTGATAAGGTTTGAATGGTGGAGTTGCCAACGATACACGTTTAAGAAAACAACCAATACTCCAATATTTTTTTTTTTTTTAGGAGTGTTACATGCACATAAAATCAACTCAGAAAGTACTTAGAATTCGAAAATGAGTGGCTCAGATTTACGAATCTAAAGTAGGGAAAAAAAAAACTCATGTTTAGAGTATCTTATTTTCGTTGTTAAGCCATTTTATATACTCCCTCCGTCCCCTTTTAAGTGTGTTACCTGAAAATTCCAACTATTTTTCTCTCACATCAACTTTTACAACTTTTACATCTACTTCCCATTACATACCCTTATCAATATAATAATACTCACTAACTTTTTAAAAAGGAATCTACTTTTAAGGGCAAAATAGGAAATATGTCCACTAACTTTTCAAAACACACACTTAGAGCATCCTTATGTGGCTCCCTACTTTAACTCAAAAGTTAAAGTAGAGAGCAAAGTCTCCAAAAACCTTAAAAATCAGGCTCCTCAAATGCCTCCCTAATTTGCTACATTTTGTAACTTTGCTACAATAACCCCCCAAATTTAGGTAGGCACTGTTCACGCACCAAAAGATGAGAGGGAGGGAAGAGTAAAAGTTTGAATAGAGAGTATGATTTTGTGAGTTTTTTATAAAGTGACCTGCTAAAGTTTGAATAGAGAGTCTGATTTTGTGAATTTTTTGAAAAGTGACTTGTTAAATTATAAAATGTATTTTTGAGGTTAAATTTGGTATATTTTTTGGTGTGTGAGATTAGGATGCTCTTATTAAGGGACAACCTAAAATGAAAATATACACACTATAAAAGGGACGGGGGAATATAAAAAAATGGTTTAAATGCTAAGTTTTTAAGTTAGCGAGTTAACCAATACATGAATTTTTAAAAAACCGATTGGACGGATTTGCAGTTTGTGGATATGGTCAAATAATTGTGGTCGAGTTGAGATTGTCACCTCTGCTTAAGGCCCATTCCTGAGGCAATTCTTTGCGATTACACAAACCGAATCGATTCTTGTGGGGCTAGTAATTACGGGACTTTGCTGCGGTTTTAAGTGGGTTACTGATAATGGACATTTAGATTAGTCTCCTAGACATTAGACGAGTTGCATGTGTACCAAAAAATAGAGTTGCACGTAAGTTTTCCTGGACAATAAAAATTACAAAGGGAAAACTGTTACGCAAAATATGATCATATTATTGCCGGAAAATAGACACACTATACAAAATTCAAAACTTGGTTTTAATGTGTTCTGCAAACTTTGATAGTTGTACTGATACTATACCAATTGCAAGAAAGTTGAAGGGGGAGGTGCCGCCCGTAGCCCCTTTGTGGCCCAATCAGGGCCCAATGAGTCGGACAATTCTTTGGGTTCACTTGTGAGTTGTGAGGAAGGCCATTTACACCTTGGGCCTTATGACTTGATCAGTTTCAATTACAATACCTCTAAGTTTAGAAAATAGGCATCTAATTATCATTAAGGTAAGTCCACTCTTTTTTACTTATCATTAAGGCAAGTCACTCTTTTTTGGGGTTTAGGCACTTAGGGTATCATTCGGTTTCATAGGATTTTAGAAGTTTAGACACTTTCATATTATTTTAAGGGTTAGGCAATATCATTAGGGTGCCCTAGGATTCAGGTTTAGGCACTTTCATAGAGTACTCTAGAATTTAGGTTTATGGTGAACTTTCCTATTACAGAGTTTTAGTGTTTTATACACTTTCATAGGGTACCTTAGAGTTTTAGGCACTTTCATAGGGTACCCTAGAATTTAGATAATTTCATACAATCATACGGTTTCGAGTGTTGACGAAAGAAAAAGATTGTGCCCATGTAGGGTGGGTAGAGAGAGAAAAAGAAGGAACAAATCCCGTTCATGCGCACATGGGAGTGAAGTTTTCCGTGCTTTTTGGAATTGGGGGTGGAGTGCATGGGAACAGCCCACTAATTTTTGTATCGGCCCGTACTTTCCTCTTTGGTTAAACAACGGGCCAGTTTTATCGGATTATACCAATTTGGTCTGCAATTTTAATTGAAATTTCAGATACCAACATACTTTTGCACCAATTTCTGGGGGAAAAAAATAGTAAAGATCATAATAAGAAATCAAAGTTATCTTGTATTTTTTGCGAAGAGAATGTCGGTGCTGCTGATGAGGAAAGACGATAGATTACGTCGCACGCGAGACGTGTGAACCAAGGAAACCGCGAATGGATGTCGCTCGCAAACACGCGCCATCAACCTCTGGTGAACAATATTCTTTGAGTAAAACTCTCAGTATTTCGCGCAACGATGAGACGATATGAGATTAGGCGGATGCAGGATTGTAATTTTTGCATAATTTACGGGGATCACTCATCAGTAATTTTACAAAAAAAAATTAAAAGTATACTAAAAATATAAAGAAAATTGAGGGTGTGCAGGGGCCAAATACCCCCTTGCACCCCCCTTGTCCGCCCCTGTCTCCAAGAATAAGCTCTTTTTAGTTTCCTTATCCTTGTTTGATTATATTTCAATTCCTTTTTCCCAGCCAAATGGAGGCTCTTCTTTGGAAGTCATTTTTGGAGGATGATGAGTTTGGAAGTCATTTTGGAAGTCAGTTTAGTCTCTTTGGAAGTCATTTTTGGAAGCCGTTTTAATTCTCTCTCTTTAACGTTGGAGGATGATGAGTTTTTAATGTTTAGTTGGACGAGATTTTTTTTTTATTTTTAAAAGAGAAATATTTAAAATAAGAGTGGAGAAGGAGTGCACTCAAACTTTTTGGCTTAGTGCGAGATGGCTAGAAGTCATCCCTATTTATACTACTCTATGGAAGGTTATAATAAAGATATTTTCTTGCATGATATCTTTGAGAGAGATTTTACGTCTACAAAAATATTTACATATTTTAGAAGGATATTCTAGAACTTCTAGAAATTAGATATTTATAACTCCTCCAAGAATATATTTCAAATTTGGGCTTGTCAATTGGGCATGACTTGGGTTTTAAATTTCTTTGGCCTAAATACTAAATTAAGTTTATACTCAACTTAAGTACCCTTTTAAACTTCATTTAGTTGCTATCTTAGCTTGAAGACTTCATAGAGTAATGTGTACGCAATACAAGTTTTCACAAATGCACACTAATAGAACACAAAGACACAAATTAAACAGCACTCAAAATACACACTAATTTGGATGTTTGAAGGAGAAACTGAAAATGCCCTAACGAACGCCTAGAGTATCCTAGTAGAGTCTGTATCCTAAACTCAAGAAGATTTCTGCAACAAGGCTCAAAAAATGCAAGAGGCGGTGAAGATTTTTAAAAAATTTCTAAACAAACACATAATATTGTCTTACAAAGATTTTGAATTGGAATTTCAACCAGTAGAGTTGCATTATTCCAATAATTTCTAACTTCTTAAGTAACAAAGTGGTATATATTGAAAATCATAAGCATCATATTTTACTTCATGGGCAATTATGTATCTATATAATTCCTTATGCTCATCATTAATTGGTGGAAAATTTATATCCAACCTAAAAGTTTAGCCAATTAGGTAAAGAGTTCCCAACATTATTAATTTAAGTTATCCCTCATCCATTTCCCAGCAATGTGGGAATTAAATCCTTAACATCTCCCCAAATCACTTCTAACCGTGTTTGACACCTATCAAGTTTAGCCATTTTGGGTTTATAAACATACATCATTTTGTTAGGTCTGTTGTCGTGGGGTGTGAATCATGATTTTTTTATTTTTTTTTAAACGTGTTATTCAATCTAAAAGCTTAAGTTACGAGTTGAAGAGATCCCCGCATTATTGAGTGGGTGTTTGTTGCAAATAATTTTTAACTGATTCTGGATACTAGATTCTGATTATGCATTCTCGAAGTGTTTGGTGTAGACAGGCCCCTGCGCGAGTTTTATCAGATGAATCCTAGCTATACCAATTTGGTCTGGCTTTTTAATTGGAATTTCGGCCTGCTCTGACAAAATCACCATAAGAAATAGTGGTCTAGCCCAGGGCTTGGGTCCATATAGATCCTCAATCCATCAAAAAGGGTTCAATGATTCAATCACATCCCCACTCCTCTCCCAAGTATACATACAGATGAAAAATTTAAAACATAGTGATCAATATTTTCGTTTTGTTTTCCTAAGAGATCAAATATTCGTCATTCTCGTCAAATATTCCATTTTAGCTGGACTACTAATTCTGGTATTTAACTCTATGAATCAAATCAGGTTTTCAAGTGGTGTTCAAAATTAACTGTGTCATAGAGAATTATACGAGAGAAAAAGATTATTCCAAAAGGTAAAATATATAGAACAACTGGAAATATAACTTGAGACACAGAAAAAAGAACTTGCCTGTAAAAAAAATTTGAGTTGTTCGGTGGAATTGTTTTTAAAACGGGGAAGAAATTTCTTGATTAAACATCTATAGTTTTATTCAAGAGGAATCGGAAACTCAAAAAATTAGAAAAAAATAAAACGATTTACAGTAGACAAAAAAATAGAGGGATCTAATTGGAATAAACTGGTAGAGCTAACTCATGTGGTCAGACCCCTCAAATCAAGTGGTGATCGAGGGTTAAATTGTCATTTTTCATAACCGAAAGAGTTAGTCTAGTGATCAAGACCTGCGACTTTAAACGGTTTATTCCTTAATTATTATATTTTAGGTTTGAAACCTTTTAGATGCTATCCACTCTTGTTAATCTAGTTCATAAGAAGCTTTGGAATGATTGTAAATGCTCTCCTCCGTCTATGAGGGAAAAGATAGACCTCTTATAAATTAGTTAAGATGTGTGTAAACTAACCCGTAGTATAAGAGAATATAAAAAATTATTATTATTATTATCCTTTCTCACTACATTGTAGATCCATGCTTATGGAATATTAGTAACAACCAGCTGAGACGGAGCCTTGAAAGGGGAGGCGGCACGTGCCACCCCGGGTTTTAAAAAAAAAAATTATTGTATTGCAAGAGCAGTTTTATTCTTCAAAATGCGTGTATTATTTTTGGTATTAGAGATATTGATGAGTGATTAGTCGATGAAAGTGTGTAAAATTTACTAGTAGTTATTAAGTATGTTGATGGATGATTTACCAATAAAAATGTGTATTCTTTTGGGTATTAGAAATAATTAATCTTAGAATACGTGTATCTTTTTATACTAATTACTCCCTCCACCCGTAAAGATAATCAACTACCAAAAAACCTCAAATTTTCGGATTAAAAAATAAAGCACTTCAATTCCGTGAATGATTTCTTACATTTCTTGACACAAAATTAAAGAATTAATTGACATTTTTATCAAAGAATTGCACGTCATTTTAGATCCTTGTGGGACGAAGGGAAATATATGAGAACTAGCGAATGACCCGTGCCTGAAGGCACTCCACCGAACGAAATTCGAGTATAAAATACTTGAATGACATTCTGAAACCCATTAGTAGAAGGTTTCCAAAAAAAAGGAACAATATAATAGAGCATCGCAACTAAACATAATATGATGAAAATTACAGATTGACATTCACAAAAAAATAAAAAATACAACAAACCAGCTAACGTGATAATTGCTCACGGTGGAAATATGGAAAAAGATAGATGACAGAATTAATTTTGGTTGTTACGCGATTGAAACTCTCCTTTTCAATTGTGGTTGTTACGTGATTGAAGAGAGAATGAAAATTTGTGTTCCCAAATCAGTAATCAGTAATTTGTTACGTTAAAATAGGCAACGTTTTTTGGTTCCCAAGTATGTCTAACCATTTAGGCGGCGAAATCTGAGCTCGAAAATGCATCTCGGCCATCGATTAAAAGCTTAATCGGTCTAAGCCCTTGAGGGCTACCGTGAAAATCAATCTCGACCATCCATTGAATCCAATGGCTGAAAATATAATGAATTCAAAAAACTGAGCTCTTTTATAATATAGATTATTATAAGCTTTGTTTGGATCCATTTTCTTCTCCTTTTCAAAAACAAATTTCAAAAAGAATCTTTCCTATTTCAATTATTTTAAACATTTCTCTCTCCGCTCATTACCTAATTATTCTCATTCTCTCTTTATCTCTCTTCAATCATTAACTCATTATTCTCATTTCAAAAAATTTAACCAAACACTATCTCAAAAATTTCTTTTCAAAACTCATCCAAACACAGTAAAGATTTTCGGTGCCACCACTGAGTCGGAATTCTGACTTTGTCCTTGGTCACAACCAAACCTAATAGCTGTACCTACGGCACATGAGGAGCTGTGGAGTCAGTTGACTCTATGAAAGAAATAATCTACTAGGGGGGTATTTCATTGTTAATTCAGAATTTTTAACAAAAACGATAACTACTCTCCTAAATTATTCAACTTTGACCTCATTTTGTAATAAAAACACAAGCCACTTTTGTCTGATTCAAAAACAAAACACATTTGTCCGTCATACAAATCACAGGAGGGGTTTTTTGACATTTGCCAATACACTGTCACTGCCCCGAATAATTTTTTCCTGGAATGAAAACGAGTCCATTACCGAATTCTTTGGAAGTCAGAAGAATCTCTTCGACTGTTGAGTGTAAAAAGTTCATAATTTTGCATATCCAAAACTCTTGAAGGTAATGAGCGGGATGCCCAATTTGTTGTTAGCCAATTTTGACTTGATTTTGTCAATTTTACCCTTCAATTGAACCCAAATTATGACTTTTACCCAATTTTTAGGGGAAAGAACCAACTTTTGTGTTTTTTAGTACATACTAAAAAGTGTTAGTGGTTAGTGATATCAGTAATAATTGACCTTTGATCTAATGCATAGGGTATTAGGTGTCTTATCAACTTAGCTACCATTGTTACTTGTGATCAACTTTTGTTGTATTAAGTTATTTTAGTTGTATAATAAGCTACTCTTTTTACATTTATTTTTTTTTGGTTGTATTAGGCTATTTTGGTTGTATTAGGCTACTATTTAGTCGCTCAGGATTTTTGTCCTCCCTAAAATGCCATCAAACAATCAGACAAAAGAGAGTGCATAAAAAGGACATAGACGAAAACCCTAAAAGTTTGATAGGGGTAATTAAGTAATCGCATAAAACTTGGTGAAAGGCTAAAATAGGCATGAGAAATCCCAATACTTTCAACCAAACTAGCACCAGCCCTTTTCATTCCTGACGAACCGACAATCACAAAAAGCAAAATATCACACTTGATATTTTACAATTGGTATTATATAAAATTATGACTCCAAATAACGGGCACGAGGCCTCGCACCTAGTTACTAGTTAGTACATGAAAAGATTAGTATTAGTTATTTAAAAGAATTGTTTAATCGTTTATTAGTGTAGCACATATTTTCCTACATACTACTTGGGATGCAAATTCTTATTGGCTGCATTTACATAATTTTGCGTAGCCGCCACTATAAATAAATACATTTTTATGTATAACAGTATATAGCTCATTTATTTGACTCGATATGAAGTGTGAAACATACAATACGGAAGAATACTGTATTATTTATGAATTATAGCGGTGTTAATCCAACGACATTATCTCGGTAGTATGCCAATGTATTTTCTTCTTCTAGATGATCCAAAATTTCATATGACAATTCCTACCCCTTCTCCTCTCCCCCATTTAATTGTTTCACCATTTGAGAAGGAAAGCCAAATAAAAAAATAAAAAATAAATAAAAAAAGAACATGGATTACTTATGAGAGATTCAAAATATGGTTAATACAATTAAAAACCCTCCTTAGATAGGAATGTCAACTAAGGAACACATGAATTTTAAATGTGAAAATCCTCTGAGAGCAATCAGACATAGCAATCGATACAAATAATAATATATGCCTGGATTTGCAAGTTGCTGAAAAGAAATTAGAATATTTATGGCATGCACGGCTATAATGTAGTATTAAAAATATCTGAGCCAATATGACTTCTTCTTCTTTTTTTCAATTGACAGAAGAGAGATCAATTACAAAGGGGGGATTTACGGGCCGGTACAATAAAATGGAGTACATTCCCTCCGGGTCCTGCTCAAATTTTAAACATCCCACCAAGGTAAATACCCTAATTTCTACCAAAATTACCCACGACCTTCCATCATCCTTCTTCACCCAGAGAGAGAGAGAGAGAGAGACAACGCTCAAGCTCACAGCTTCATCTCCTTCTTCACCCACGACCTTCCATCATCCAATCCGCCGCCTGACGTTCTCTCCGCCGTCCGATCCGTCGCCGACCATGAAATCGCCCCCGTAAGCTCTTCATCCGCGACCTCGCGCGGCTGGGAAACCAACACAGAGATACTCCGCTCCCTCTTCTCAGTGTATGGTGAAATCGAAGAAGGTATCGTAATCCTAGATAAGGTCACTGATAAAAGTAAAGGCTATGGCTTTGTAACTATGAAACACGTTGACGGCGCCTTGTTGGCGTTGAAGAAAAGCAACGAATTTTTCAGATCTACAAATTCGCAGTGTTTTATACAAAATTCGCAGGGTTCTATTAGGGAGAAATGACCATGTTTTGCTCCTCCTTTATAGCCATTCGCTGTAATTTATACAAATTTGTAGGAATTTATCCTATTTTTATAAAAATTCGCACTGTTTATACAAATTTGCAGTGAAAAATCGTCGCCGAAAAAGTCATTGGCTGGAAAAATTCACAGTGTTTTTTTACTTCGATGGAGTATTGCAACTCTTCTGGCTTCTCCTTTCAATTCTAGGCTAGACTCCTTTCATGGAGTATCATAACAATTCGCAGTTTACAATTTTGGTGAGAATTTTCCGGAATTTCTCAGATTTTCACTGCGAATTTCTCCGAACAAGGTATACATATGCAAATTAGGAATCATATCACTGCGAATTTTCAAACTTAAGTCGAAAGAATCATTTAAAATGTAATTTGAAAAATTCGCAGGTGAAAAATTCGCAGGTGCGAATTTTGTGAATTTATTGCTCTATATATTTTTTTCCGGCTTAGGTTATGAGGAGCGTTAGTGTTCACGGTGTGAAGTTGATCATTTTCGTATTTCTCGGTTAAGGATCTGTTGATTGGGATTTGTTTGTTTAGATTTTCTCTGTATCTTCTCAAATTGGTATATGTTTTACTCGTTTCATCTTTTTTCGCTGAAAACCGGTGGTCGGCCAGGTAGGTTGGTGGTCGCCGGAGGTTGGCGATGGTCGATCAGTCGGAGAAGGGGTCGTGCGGTGCTGGTGTTTCGGGCGAGAGAGAATAGAGAGAGAATGGTGCAGGTATTTAACAGGGACAAAACAGTAAAGTAACCTACCCACCTAGACCTACAGGTAATTAAAATGGGCGCATCTCCTTGACGGGAATTAAACCCCACTTTTTTGTACTGGCCAGTAAAAAACTGATTACAAAGTACCCACCAGGGACACTACATGTGAGAGTCCACGAGACAACAAAGCCCAACAACTTAACCAATACAATAAATAAACCCGTTACAATGTAAAAACAAAGAAAGGAAAAGCCCCTACACGCAGGTGGGGAGATTCGAACTCCTGACCTCCTAGTGAGATGTAAGAGCCCTAGCCAACTGAGCTACACCCAATTGATTGAGCCAATATGATGCACTTTAAATGCCGCTAATAGCAAAATTTGGCGTAGTATGATCTAACAAAAAAATTTACGCGGTATAGATTATTACTCCCTCCATCTCATAAATTTGGTAATCTATTTCATTTTGGAATGTCAATGTCCCAAAATATTCATATGTGAAAAGTCATACAAAAAGACTGAGTTTCCAAATTTAACCTTCATAAGTAAATGAAAATAACTTTATAGGTTGGATTCAAGGGGGTAATAGTCTGAATTACTAGTTATTTTGAAGGGAGACATGCATCCAATATTTGTCATCCTTAAAAAGTTGAAAATTTTCTAAGGGACCAACATTGTGTGACGAATGGAGTATTTTTTTCAAAATCATGTTACAACTATTTACTAATTCTAATAATTTTCAACGCTTGTATGTTTAAATTTTCAAAGATAAAATAACAATTTGAGATTTAGAGTAAATTACACTATAGAGCTATGCATGTATGTCACTTAGTAATTACAAATTCAATTACTATTTCGTGTAAAATACACAATTTGTGGGGCCTTTATGATTTTATTTTTTTTTTGAATATTAGTAGTCCGTAGTATCTAATTTGATATTATTATATATTTTTTTTATTTTACTATTTTTGTTTTGAGAGAGGTATCTGGGCATTTCAACTAATCGCTTCTCCAGTTCAGTCAAAGACAAATCATCCATGTCGGGATAACAAAAACTAGCATAAAACCCGTGCTATGCATGGGGTCGTGAATAGCATAAAGCAAAATAGCCATAATTAACCGATGAGTTGTTGGAAATATTATAATCTTTTGTGTAGATGTATTCATTTGGTTAAAAAGGCATTGTCCAGTACTAATTTACTAGCATCAAACCCGTGCTATGCACAGGGCGAATCCAAGTACACATACTTTTTGAGCATCGACATGAGGCGGCATATTATTTTCTTCATGTAAATAATAACATAAGAGAAAATCCTACTTAGCAACTTTATGTCAATTGAGTCCTCATATAGAAGTGTTACTTTGTTCAAGAATTTTTTTTTTTTTGTAGAAGTAATATTTTAAGAATGAACATGTTCTATGCCGTGGATAAAAAAAGATTACACATTTCACTTTTTGTGCTCTCTAATATCCTACGACCCACTGGAAAATTTCAATGTCTGACTTTTTATTTTTATTTTGTTCCTTTTATATGGTCTTTTAAGTTTTAACCGAAATAAAACGTATCTTTACACTTTTATTTTGTTGTTGGTGGAAATATCAATATCTTTTTTTTTTGAGTTTCCTTCGATTGTTTTTTCATAAATCCCAATAGCATTGCACTGGTAAATCTTTTGCAAACAATAGAGTGGGAAATCTCAATTATAACTGATTTTCAAAATCATGACAAATCTGGAAATTTTCACAAAAATCTAACAAATAAAGTTTGCATAATGACCAAAAAAATTACCTATGGCGCGGTTGATGTTATTTGGAAACGCTGATTGACTGCGAGCTTCTTAAAGTTGGTTTCCAGTTGATTGATGAATTTGATCGATTCGCCCTATTAAGTAGTCGAGTGTTAAAATATTGCAGGGGAAAAAAAAGAAGAGAAAAAGTAACGTTTATACAAAAATCATGAAGATGACAAATACCTGTGGAGTGGTTGTGGTGTTTTGACCGGCCATCTTTTTCTCTCTTAGAATGCATGCTCGTACGCAGCGAGATTCTTTTGCCGTTTCTTTGGGTTGTTTTGCAATCAATTCAAGTATTGCTCTTTTTCTATGGGACCGTTGTTTCACATTCGAATTTTTGTTCTCACGATCCATCCTGTGATGTTAACAAAAAAAAACAGTGAAGAAAAACAAACAAAAGCAGTGAAGTAAAGAAAAAATTAAACAAATGAAAGGATTTTTAAAGCAAAATTAACAAAAAGATTTTTGTTTCAGCAGAAAAAAAAAAAAGCATTCCTTAAAGCAAAAGATTTAAAGCAAAATTTTTGGATGGTATAACCACCGATAGTTGTTGAACATATATCACTCGATATATGGGATGATTTTTCCGTCGATGAGCTTGAAAAGATTTTTTTTTTAAAAAACTATAGTAAAATAATCTTTACAAATTACAAAACAAAATATTTACCTTTAAAAAAACGGATGAAGAATCAAAGATGTTACCGTCTCCTTTTTCGATCTTCCATGAAGATGGTCTCTTCCCGCAAATGGTTTCCTATCAATTGCTTAGTTATGATTTTTGATAAATTTTTGAGAGAGTTCAGAAGATTAAATAATTTTTTGATAAATCTTGGGGGTAAAGTTTTCCAATCACGGTTGGTGTATTTGAAAATGCTAAATTTAAATCACGGGAGTATGTATATTAGTATTGCAAATTAGTATCTATATTAGTATCACGGAAAATTACCATGCATAATCAATCAACTTGAAAACGCTAAAGGAATGATTTCATTTTTGTTTCATTAGAAAAAAAAAAAAAAAAACTCCTTAAAGCATAATCTGTCAAGAGCAAAATTTCCTTTTTGTTTCAGTAGAAAAAAAAAATCATTCCTTAAAGCATAATTTCCGAATGTAATTTTCTTTTCCTTATTATATACTCAGTCCAATGGTTTCTTTAAAATTATGAACTAAAAATCTAAATAATTTAAGGACACGTGTCGCGCTCACGGTTGTTCAAGTCATCCTGC
>JAXBDA010000315.1:0-94160 GCA_036023075.1 Gaultheria prostrata | reverse complement strand
GGGGGGGCTCCCCCGGGGAGGGAGCCGATTGTGGCGCCCCGGAGAGGTTTTTTCAACTTGTATATTGTGTGTAAATATCAAAGAATTTTTTCCTCAGATTATTGTGTACGTGTGTGACCCGAAAAGCACAACACTCATATACATCGTAAAAATACTATTTAACAAAAAACTACACACTTTGACTATAGTGAAACTCATCCCAAGTGTGTAGCCCAGGGCTGGCTTGTCGGCTTGACCATATGGCAAGTGAGGCATAGGTTCAGATTTAGAAAGGCTCCGAAGTTCATACATTGTTTGTATGGGAAAGAATTTTAAAATAAACAAAATAATCCATAACCCAATTCAAAATAGGAAAAAGAAGGACCGTGTATATCTTCCAAACGGGTCATTCAATGTATTATCTTCATTCTTCAAACCCATACAATCAATAGAAGTATAGAACGTGTATTGTCTTCAAGAAAATAGAACGTGTTTAGACTTTTTACAAAAAAAATAAAATTTCCCCATATTCAAGCGTAATTAGTTTTTGCAGCAAAAGAAACGGTAAAATGTAACAAAAGGCAATTAAAACGCAACAAAAGAATTAACGATCCAATGAATGAAAGTTGCTACAGAAAATTGTAAAAATGGTGCAGTGGTAAAGTAGGCAATTCCGCAATAGAATAACAATACATTCCCCAACTTTGAAAAGAGGGAGGGAGAGAAAATTTGAGGGGTGGCTTCAGGCAGTTTGGTGTTTGAGGGATCTGCTCAAGCACAGATTTCATGGTTGATCGATGTTGAGCGATTTACTGGAGATGCTCTAACCCATGTAATCAATAGAACATATTTTGGTGGCAAAACTTGACTCGTGTTTGGTTGCTCAATAGTATTGTTTTAGTCATTTAATCTAGCAAGGAATAGGGATGGCAATTCCGGCCAATCCGATCCGTCCCCGCCCTGTTCGAATTGGAATTTTGGGGAGTTTTTCGGGGATCGGGTCGGATTTGGAGGAAAAAATAAAAATAAAATCGGGATTAGCGGCGGTTTTACATACCCCTGATCCGTTCCCCGACCCATTTTTTTATTACACATCTAATACATTATTCACATTTAGACCCCTTGAATTATTGTTAATTGCTAGAGTTTCCGCAATATATACTAGTATTAGTTTATATGTAAATACACTTCATTCTTCACATTCTTAAACATAATCAAACATAATTTAGTTGGTAATTCTAGCCTTCCCTTGACTATTAGGTAATTTTAGTTGGTTGGTTGGGATTTTTGGTGGCAAATTGCAAATTGTTGCCATGTTTTTCATTATTTGGTGGTTTAGCTATCAAATATATTAGTAAAGTCCAAGGGGTATTTTCTAGATTTTTTTATTTTTTATTAGTTTAGTAACTTTCGGATTGTGGCGGGATCCCCGATCCTCGTTAGGAGTGGGGATGGAGGGTAGAGATGATTCCCCATTTGGGGATCGGGGCGGGGACGAAGGTAGATATGAGATTTGGGGATTGGAGGCGGGGATGGCCAAATCCATCTCCGATCCTCCCCGTTGCCATCCCTAGCAAGTAAAGAGAAAACTTATAAGCTTTTTGTTTGTTTGATTATTAGAGAGTGAGAGAAAATGCAAGAAACTAAAGAATCTTGTACAACCTTTAAATGAATAAGAAGTTGTCATTTTTTAATTGCAAAAAACACAAGAAAATTTGAACTTTCTCATGAAACTAGATACCTTTAAGTTTATTTGTCCCCTGTTCTCATTGCTCCAATCATTGAGTTTATTTGTCGTTCCTTCAATTAAATGAGAGATTCTCATTCAATTCGATTCGACAAGTATATCTGATTTTCATGGGAAGTGTACAGTAAAATTTCACGTTTCACGGGGGAAAAAATCGTGCCATCAGAATTCTCATAAAACTTTTCTACGATTTAGTGTGTTTGGAACTTGAGGAGAGGGAGGGAAAAGAAAGGAAAGTTAGTATTTGGGAACTGAGAATACCAAAACTATTTTTGTTCCTGCCAAAACCCTTTTATTCGATGACTTAATTGCCCACCACTACACCATTTGCTTTACAAAAATGCCTCTTGAAATCGGATAGGATATTTTATCATTCACGTTAAAAGTGAGGGCAATTAAGTCTTGCAATGAAAGAGTTTTAGCATGAACAAAAAGGTTTTTGGCATGAACAAAAAGAGTTTTGGCATTATCATCCCCTAAAAAATTTCCCTCCTCTCGTTGGGTTTGAATAAAAAGAAGAGAGAAGTGAAATTTTCCTCCCACTTTTCTCTCATTTTATTTTCTCTCACTTTTCCTTCCTTTCCACAAGTTCCAAAATATATATTTTTTCCTTCTCATAACCAGATGCAGAGATAAGCATAAGAGGGGGGCGAGATGGCACGTGCCACCTCCGGGTCTAGAAGAACAACTATTTTTTTATTACAAGAGTAGTGCTATTCTTCAGATGTTCGAGCTAACTTGCACACCTTCACTAATTCCGAGATCCTGAAATTAACAACCGGATAAACCTCTAGCGTCTCGTAAATTACTTACACAGTCCGAGATCAATCTAATTTCTTTGGTTTGCTACTGTACTTCTAGAAAAGTCGAGCAATGTGCATAAAGATATTCTTCTCTTGTTTTCTTAATTACTCCTACTACAGTACAAGGCAATCACCATCAAAGTTTAAGAAATTTAAAATTATAGCGGTACGATAGGGATGACTTTTTAACTATCACATGATGTTTCGTGGCTTTATTTATTGTTATATAATTACCTTGGATATAATTCAATCTCTAACTGGAGACGTCCGTACCCGGTGCGGGGGTGTTTATCTATTTTTTTTCCTCAATCGAAATTGATAGAGATCCCGGGAAACAAAGTCAACAACACAAAACAACGGCAATGCGGTTGTGAATACGTGATTCCTTTCTATATTTCACGACTTCACCGGATGTGACAATCAAATCAAATATGAAATGGTTGAAAATAATTGAAGACAAACGAAAGAGACTTCCGTTAATCTTCAAGTGATATATAGACACATAAAAGAAAATTGGTGTTGCGAGGCAAACACCAATCTTCAAGAACGACATCGATTGTAGCATTCTAAATTACTTTAACTCTTACTCCTAATTACTATCCGAAATTGGGTTAGTAAGACCAAAAATTAAAGACAAATAAATATAGGCTTTGATTTGTTTGAGGGAGTTTACGATGAAGCCAAAATAGACTATTCATAGGAAACAATAATTTGTAGGAAATAACTTCCTGTCTTCTTCTCAAGCTTTTGCTTCCACTTGCCAAGTAATTTCTCTTTAGCTTACAAATGTGTAGGACAATGCCATGTATTTTTTCAACTTTCAAATGCGTAGAAACATACCAAGTATCATGCACATGTAATAAAAATACAAATACCAACAATAAAGTACTAATAATAATAATAATAATAACGATAAGGCTAATAATATTAAAATAGGTAGCATTCCCATAATGACCCCATTTCTGTCGATATCAACAGACAGTAATATGTTGTAAACAGGAGGGGGTGTTTGGAATCCAAATTTGAGAGCCTCCCCTTCCCTCCATGGCCACTTCCTCCCTCCCTGGTGAGGTTTCCCATCTCCTTCCTCTCTCCCTAATCCCTAGTGAGGTTTTCCATCTCCTTCATGTGAAATTGTATTTTTCCCTTTCCTCAATAACCTCCATCACCTCCACCTTCGAGCTCGCCTGCCGCCTTCGTCGTCACTTCTATTCGCCTCCTTCCACCTACGCCACCATTTTTTCAAAACCCTTCTGTCATTGCTTTTTTACCATCTAGCTTTAAAGTGTCTTTAATATTTTCTCCTTTTTTTGTGTGTGTTTTTCCTGTATAGGAATTAAATACGTAGTTCTTCATTCATTAACCCCCTCGAAAAGGGTAAATTACCAAGGGTAAATTACTAAAACTATTTATATAAAGGGTAAATTACCAACTATTTATATAAAGGGTAAATTACCAAGGCTAAATTACCCTATTTCCAAAAGTAAGGGTAATTTCCCAACTATTTCCAAAAGTAAGGGTAAATTACAAAGGGGAATTACCGTTGCAAAGGAGAGTTTGCCGTCGCAAAAACGCATTGCGACGGGCCTACGACGGGATTGACCCGTGGCAGTAAGAGACCATGTTCCCAACCCAAACCCAAGATTTGAATGCCCTCGAGTTGATTTACAAAACTGCACCAAATGAGCCTGAAGAAAATGTAGCACAACTATTTCAGGGTCGCCATTTTAAAGTTAGAAACTTAGGAGCGTCTTGGCTTAGGAAGGCTAGGCCCTTGGGATTCAGACCGATCATATTTTTCCAAATTCTGGTTTATTATGTTTGATAGAAGGCAATATGAGGGAAACAATCCCGAACATACATATTGATTTTCTGTAGCTCTATTTTCCATGAAGAGTTCCCCATAATGAAACTATGCTAATAAAACGTGTAAAGTTAAATGCCACAACAAACGTAATCAAGCACTGCACAATGGAAATTGCTAGAAACAAAAATCACATTAATAAATCCCACAGAATCAAGGCTTGCCTGCTTGTAACTACTGGGGCATTAAAATCTCACTTTGTATATATCCTCTAAAACACACCCCTGTTTCCCTTCTAATGATGTAGATAATTTGAGAGACCATGTCGTCCTAGAGTAGCTATTAATGAGATTCATAATTGGCAATTTATTCTAACTTAAATTAACAATTGAAACCCTAACTTGACAACACCCATAGTTTACAATCCGTATTCCCTTAACATCAGAGAGAGAAAGAGAGAGCAAAAACCTTAAATTAACAATTGAAACCCTAACTTGACAACACCCATAGTTTACAATCCGTATTCCCTTAACATCAGAGAGAGAAAGAGAGAGCAAAAACCTTAAATTAACAATTGAAACCCTAACTTGACAACACCCATAGTTTACAATCCGTATTCCCTTAACATCAGAGAGAGAAAGAGAGAGCAAAAACCAAAACCAGAAACGATGGGTGACATCAATTAAGAGATTGCGTGCACAGGCAACAAGATCTTGCGTTGGCGTTGATCGTGATGGCAGTTTAGAGAGAGACACGGCAGTTCACACACACACACAGAGGGATGGCAGTTCACAGAGAGAATAGGGATCGACATGATGGGGAAAAAGAGAAGGCCACCGATTGTGGGGGTCTTAAGAGATAGGGTTTTTAATTTTCGAAGTATGGGGAGGGAAAAATTACCCGCGAAACTGAAATAATTTTTTGGTCGCAGTATTTGCCACGGGCTTCGGATACCGTCGCACGGAAATATTTTTTCCTCGGCTTTTGCCACGGGGGAATGTAACCGTCGTAAATATTAGCTGCCAAAAATTTGAAATTTCAACGCCAAAATTTCTGGATACTTAAAATGGCCTTTTGCAACGGTAAAACCCCCGACGCAAATGTTTTGGTAGTTTATAGTATACTTTCTTGTAGCGGATGTCCTACAATAAGTGTCCACTTTATATAAACTACTCTTTCATTCCTAATTGGTTTGACAGTTTTTGATATTCATATTATTTTTAAATTGACAATATCTTTTAATATGTAATATCTTTCATAATTTGAAAGCTTTGTATAATAGAATTAATTGAAATCTATCAAACAAGATCCATACTACATATTTTTTGAGATCCATATTGAAGGATATAAACAATTTAAATACACTTAATTGACTTCACAGTTTTTAAGGTTACTTTTGGAAATTTAGAGGACAAATTTTAACTTCGTAAAAAACTCGATTTCGCATAAAGGACTCTTAAATTGGGACGGAGGGAGCATCATAGTTGAGGGATAATGTTATGTACTCCAAACTCTTTTTTGCGACCTCAAGCTTTCTGTACCGGATTTTGGGTATATCCCATACATCAAGTGATTTTCAGCCGCAAGATTATGTGAATTTCACACAATATTGAAAATTCGGTACATGTGATTTTCAATGTTTTTTTTTCCATACAAAATAGTGCCACGTCACTTAGAGATTTGGATGTCTCTCTTGTTCCTCTTTATATATTTCGCCATTTCGGGTTTGTAAACGGGTAGTCCTCCCCTCCATCACGCAGCCTTACCTTCATTCTTTGCTTTACCCTCTCTCTCTCTCTCTCTCTCAAAGCAGTTTGGCATTTCCTCTGCACCATTAAATCTGTTACGCAACCTTCCAAAAAATACACCGAGGGAGCATTCATCCGTCACCCGATTTTTCATCGGTATGTATTCTCCCCAGTTTACTGGCTGTTCTGCTGTCTATATCTATGCATACAGAGTCTTCCTGTCACACGATTTTTCATCGGTATATATGGACTCGCAGATCTCGAAACATTCGAATTCAGAGTTTTCCTGCAAAAGAGTGTAGATCTTTTGCTATTGAGTTCTCAGTTTTTTGGTTTGAAATTTTATATGTTGTGCGTACCAATAGATTTTCGATGGATTTTTAGAATTTTCTTTTTGTTATGTTTTCTGGGTTTTTTTTTTGGTTCTGTTTTAAGTTTGTTAGTTTTGATTTTTTCGATTGTTCAGTTTGTTCCAAAGATTTTGGTTAAACTTTTTCACCAGAGAACGCTCTTCTGGGGAAAAACTTGAAGCAACATTTTTTTTTTTTGAACTGCAAAAAAATGCGTAACAACCCTTGGGCGTGACCATAGGTTCCTGACCCTCTATAGAATGTCCAATTTTGAGTCATAGCTACTATCTAGAAAGGCGAGTTCGCCACCACAGTACCACCTAGGTACTACTTACTAGATGGACAAAGGACCTCCACGTCTGCGGAATAGTTTTAAATCGTGGTATCAGTCGCGTTATCGGTGTAGCGGAATCGGGCATATCGAACGATACGTCGCGGGAATTAGGAGTCGCGGCCATGATTTTTTTGAAATTATTTTTGGCTCCAAACCACCTAAACCTGCCGAATTGGTCTTGTAGTGGCTGTAGTGGGCAAAAAATAGGCTAAAAACCGATACTCGGCTGATACCAGTGAATTTTTGGTAGCCCGGTACAGCCGTATTGCGGTATCAGAGAGGTGAAAAACCGATACTTTTTGGCCAATACGATACGTATCGGCTGATATTTAAAGGGAGACCGGTACTTAGACGGGATCATGTACGGAAGAAAAGGAGCACTTAACCCCACACACCCTTGTGCTATCACCTTCAGTGGTTGAAGCAACAGTTAATTGGTTGATACAGTTAGTCGGTTGATATATGGGGACCGATGTAGCACACCCTCCCCGCACACCCTTGCGCTACCACCTTCGGTGGTTGAAGCAACAGTTAATTGGTTGATACAGTTAGTCGGTTGATATATATGGTTACCGATCTAGCACAGCAACAGTTAATTGGTTGATACAGTAAATGGTACCGATCTAGGACCCCTCTTTTGAATTTTAAAGGGAGACGGGAACATCAAATTTCATCTGTCGATAATCCCTATATAGCCTTGTCAGGTAATGATCAACGATACCACTATGTCGACGGTGGGATTGATGCCCGGATTAATCGAGCTGTATGTAAACTCATCCGAACACATGAGTCATACAAAATGAATTTTGCGAGCGAAACCCAACAAACTTGATCGAACCAAGTTAAGAATTTGGTGTGTTTTTGTTGTTTGATTTCTTAGCCCATTATTGGTTTTTTCCGAATGACCACCAACACTACGAAATAAACTGACATGGCCTTTTATTCTACTTTTATACCATTTTTTAATGAGTGTGAAGTGTGTGTGGATCCCATACACCATGTAAGAGAGGGTGTGAGAGGGAGTGGATGAGAGGGAGTGAATGTATCACTTTTGCTTTTTAATAGTCCAACATGAATAAGATAATATTTGCTTTACGCTTTTGAAAAGTCGGAGACCGGCCGGATAAAGGGTATATCTTATAGCTCATGCCCATTGATTTTTGTCAACCTTTCTAAACTAAGTTCCAAGAGGAGGAAGTTTCGTGTTCTGCTTTAGAAATGGATTAGGTTAGAGTAATTTATATTTTCTTCAATCTTCATCTTTGTGTGTTGATTGCTGTACTGGGGAAAGAATTTTACCAAACCAATCCATTTGGCAGCGACTGTTTATGTGCAAGGGGGTGTTTGGCCCCTGCACTTTCCTCAATTTTCTACATATTTTTAGTATACGTTGAGATTTTTTTTGTAAAATTACTGAAGAATGGCCCCGCAAATTAGGCAAAAATGACAATCCTGCATTCGCCGTTGGTTTATTAGTATTTATTTTGTGTCTGAATCAAAACATTGAATTGAATAATTAAAGATTGAAAGACAAATTAAACCAATAAACTACTAAGTAGGGATTATGAAACGGTCCGAAATAAAAGAGATTTTGGGGCCCACTAAATATGATACTTATTCTAGAAGCATTTGATGATTTTTTTTTTTTTTGCAATATCAGTGGGGGTTTGCGGGAGAGTTAGTGAATTAGTTCAGAGAAGGTCTAGAAGCTACCCATAGCCCTAAATCCCAAACGTTCTGCCGAAACTCAAACCCTGATATCGCTTATAAGAGAATCAGGAAATAACCGATAGACTACAAGCCGTTGGTCATGAATTCTTCATTTCAACGTACAAAGACTTGATGTAAATAAGATGTGATTGATTGCTTGTAAACATTCTCGAAGAAATTATTGAGCTGAGCCTGTCCCACTTGTTGAAGTTTCAAGTTGATCGGGGCAGTTGAGCGGACAGCTTTTGGACCTAGTAATAAAAGCCGTTGGACCGATTAATGAAAGCAAGCTTTGTGGAAATTTCCTTGACGATACTTTTGCGGATAGGACGGGATAGTTTAAATTCGGACTATTTATTGGTTGCAATTAAGGGTTTGGATTTGCTAAAAATTTACTCCTACCTGTTCAGATTTGGACTGTTCAATTGAGTCCGAAATAAGTACGGCCAGGGGCGGAGCTACGTAGGAGACGGGAGTGCTCCCAAATTCTTATTTTGGAGTATATTTTGCATATTTTTTTATAGATATTTTAAAAAAATTAAGAAATTTTGATAATAATTAAAATGTAAGAACAATTTTCATTCCGAGAACGCTAAATACCGTGCGATAATGATATTGCGTTCATCGAATGGTATGATAACAATAATACTCGAGATTAATTTTTTAATTTATTAAAACTGTCCCATGAAAATTCAAATGACTAGATTTAATCATGAAAACATCTTCGACCCAAAATTTCTTTTATATTTCGACCCTCTTCAATTTCGATTTCTAACTCCGCCACTAAGCATGAAAGAATCCCTATCCTCTTTTCAGACTTTGCTTGCGACCAATACAGAACAAAGAAGATCTTAAGAGGTTACTATCTTTTAACTCTTTGTTGTAACACGATACAAGAATGGTTTGAACCTAAAACTAGGGAATGAGAACTCTTTAGATGTATTTCGTTACTAAAAATTGGTATGTGAAAATGTGTTCAGAATCGTTCGATCGCTTGAGTTGTGGATCTATGTGCACTAAATGACGTGCCCGTATCTCTTTGTTTTATTTATGCTTTTCACCTCTGACGCAGACAGTATAGTCCTGATTAATTTTTGTCTTTGCATTTCCCCTTTCGTTTCAGACCTCAGCAGCAACAACCGGACAAATTCAAAACTGTTTGAATTGCGCATAAACTAGCCGAAATATATATTTAAAGCACACAATATGGACCTGGAGCAGTACTTTCAGAACCACTCCAGAGAAGATAACTCTTCTTCCATGGAGAAATGGAAATCTCTCTCAACCGGTATCGATACACATGAAGGTTATCCAACTGGTGGTTTTGACTGCAACATTTGCCTAGAAATCGTGCGCGAACCCGTGGTCACACTCTGCGGGCACCTCTATTGCTGGCCCTGCATCTACAAATGGATTCATTTCCAGAATATCACGAACGAAAACCCCGAGCCGCAATGCCCCGTGTGTAAATCGGAAGTTTCGCAAGACATGCTAGTCCCACTTTACGGCCGGGGCCAATCCACGAAAGAATCGCCACAGCTCGGAATAGTCGTACCACAACGACCCCCGAGTCCTACCGGATCTCGTCCGGGTCTTCAACTTCATCAGCGGAGGAATGTGCAACCGCTACCGCCCGTGCTCACTTTAGGTGGCAGCACGATGTCGACGACCACGGAAGATGCGTTTCACCCGACGGTTGGTATCTACGGGCAAATGGTGTACTCGAGGATTTTTGAGAATTCGGAAACTACGATGTATAGTGGTAGTCCGAACTCCTATCGACTCGCCGCCAACAGTAGTCCGAGGTTGAGAAGGCACACAATGGAGGCTGACAAGTCGCTCGGCCGAGTTTGTTTCTTCCTTTTCTGTTGCATTGTCTTGTGCCTTCTCTCGTTCTGATTTTGCACGTTGTACACATTGTGAAATAACTATGTTATGACCATATGTAACGATGCATGGATTCGAACACAGATGTAATAGGTGATAGAGCTTTCGCATCTCTGTGCTGGTATATTTAGCTGTCCATTGGCCTTGTAGAGGCTGTAACCAAGATTTGGAATGGAATTCAGGGCTGGTGAGGATTCTCTATTGGATTTGGTTTGGTGTCATTTTAAGATTTGGAAGATCATGTTTTGGGATCATATAGTTGAAGATCTCATTATGAATAAAATGGTGTTCATTTTTGAAATGGTGTTCAAGACGTAGACATCTGAGCACAAATGTGTCTCTAAAATAACCCGATGCACGTGAGTTACATGAAACCATTATGAGATCCGAATCCATGTTTAAATACGGGTCCGAATGTCTTTGGTCAAACCATTATTGTTACGATTAATGTGGTACTGTATGGTTACACTATTATAATAGACAAGATCGAGGATTTGCACTCGCATGTGAAGAAAGAATGTCAGAAAACCTAACTTCTACATTTACTATAATTCTTGATCTCGTCTATTCGTATAGACTGGATCGAGGATTTGCACATGCGTGTGAAGAAAAAAATTTCAGAAAATCATGCCGTCATTTACTAGATTCTAGTGAAGCTGTTGATAGATGAGAAGCAGATGGGAAATAGTTGAGCTTCTATCTTTGGATTATGGGTGGTCCTGTGTGCTCTTCTTGTTTCTTTCCCATGAAACCTAAGGGGTCCGTGAAGGAGGAAAAAGAGGTGTTCAAAGTCCACATGAAAGCTTCCAAGTCCTTCCAAATTTCAATGTTGTTGCATAAAAGGGCCATGGTTTTCAAACTTGCAAGGGTTGGGGTTGAATTGAATTGATATCCATGAACATTATAAGCCATATATATGTACACGTTAAAGGCC
This sequence comes from Gaultheria prostrata, assembly GCA_036023075.1. Taxonomy (NCBI): domain Eukaryota; kingdom Viridiplantae; phylum Streptophyta; class Magnoliopsida; order Ericales; family Ericaceae; genus Gaultheria; species Gaultheria prostrata. The sequence goes on along the minus strand of JAXBDA010000315.1, from coordinate 82,864 downwards.
ATGTGTGTCCCTTTCAGTTTCTTATCTTCTTTTATCTCTCTTTTAAGTAACAAAGAGCACTGGAGGTGGGGACGCGACGGTGACCGCAGTGGCGGTGGTGGAGTATAATTTTTTGCGGAAGAGGCCAATTTACTAAGGGGAACTGGTCAAAAGGGAGTAATTATTCACTAATCTCAAAGCACAGTCACATGATGTCTTGAATCGCTCAAACATCCCACATTTACGTGGACCCTAACGACAGGAAGAGAGGGAACTTACAATCGAGACTTTGGACCATCCGGACTCTCATGAAAAATTGATCAAATGGAGGTCGAATCCACTTTGATTTTGATAAACATTGCTTTCGTATTTGTAATTAGCAATTTTTTTGTCCTTATTCAATTTTTTTTCCGCTTTTGTTAATGTTGTCTCAATTTTTTGTGATTTATTAGTTCGTTTAGACGGGAGGAATCTAAAAAGTACTATAAAATTATTAACCAAACTTAAATTCTAGTTAATAAAGACAAAAATAATCCAACATTAACAAAGTTTTCATAATTTTATACTTTTTAGATTGCTCTCATCGAGAAGAACTAATAAACCACAACAAAATCGATGCAAAACTAACAAATGCTATTTTTATTTCTTCTTGCAGCCTTATTCCAAGAATTGAACCTCGATCAGTTTATCATATTTTTTTTAGGAAAAAGGGGTAAGTAACCAAACAATTACCTTCCTCCCCTGAAAGTCATGATCCAACCAACCAAAATAAGAAATACGTAGAAAACAGTTTTATATGGTGGCCTAATTTGAAGGTGAAAGTTATGTCCAAATAATTGCCTAGTATCTGTACGGGAGAATTATTATTTAAGAGAAAAACTTATTCACGGATAATCCGTGAATGAGTTTTTTGCAGCCCACCAATGAGAGTTACATGAAAACCATTATGGGATCCGATTCTGTGTTTGAATATGGGTCTCCGAATATGATCGGACGGCCGGGGAGTGCACAACACAATGCATAGCACCCAGGTGAACAACACTCACCCAAGTCCAAAAAATACTTCCTTTGAAGCGTATTTGTGATTTTCCAAAAAATTCCTACCAAAGTATCTTCAAGGATCCAAATATCACCTCTAGTCCATAGAAAACCTGGATTTTGAGCCTTCGTGTGAGGTACACCGTACACGTACCGGACACGTATCATTGCCTGTCCCAATCCTGTATTTATTTTTATTTTTATTTTTATTTGTCCCAATCTTGTAGTACTCCTATTTGTGTAACATATTTTTTACACACATGCTGGCTGATGTACTGGCATGTTGAGTCACTTTTTGTACGACGGTCAAGCATGCGTACATCTGAACTAATCTTCTCTCTAATCCAATAAAAAATAGGCCAGCTACGGATTAAAGAATTCACAAAAAATTATTTTTATTTCTTCTTGCAGCCTTATTCCAAGAATTGAACCTCGATCAGTTTATCATATTTTTTTTAGGAAAAAGGGGTAAGTAACCAAACAATTACCTTCCTCCTCTGAAAGTCATGATCCAACCAACCAAAATAAGAAATACGTAGAAAACAGTTTTATATGGTGGCCTAATTTGAAGGTGAAAGTTATGTCCAAATAATTGCCTAGTATCTGTACGGGAGAATTATTATTTAAGAGAAAAACTTATTCACGGCTTATCCGTGAATGAGTTTTTTGCAGCCCACCAATGAGAGTTACATGAAAACCATTATGGGATCCGATTCTGTGTTTGAATATGGGTCTCCGAATATCTTTGGTCAAAACATTATTGTTATGATTAATGTGGTACTATGGTTATACTTTCGCAACAGACAAGATCGTGGATTTGCACACGCATGTAAGAAAAGAATATCAGAAAATCTAACTCTATCATTTGCTATAATTCTTGATCTCGTCTATTCGTAATAGACTGGATCGAGGATTTGCACACGGATGTCAAGAAAAGAATTTCAGAAAATCATGCTTTATCATTTACTAGATTCTATTGAAGCTGTTTGGCAGATGAGAAACAGATGGAAAATACTAGTAAAGCTTCATCTTTGGATACCATTTACTCCCAAATCATGCTCTTCTTGTTTCTTTCCCATGGAACCTAAGGGGTCCCTAAGGAGGAAAAAGAGGTGTTCAAAGTCCACATGAAAGCTTCAAATCCTTTCAAATTTCAATGTTGTCGCATAGAAGGGCCAAGTTTTTCAAACTTGCAAGGGTTGAACTGAGTTGATATCCATGAACATTGAAGGCCATGTGTGTCCCTTTCAGTTTCTTATCTTCTTTAAGCTCTCTTGTAAGTGACAAAGAGCACTGGTGGTGGGGACACGACGGCGACCGCAATGGCGGTGGTGGAGTATAATTTTTTGCAGAAGAGGCCAATTTACTAAGGGGAAGTGGTCAAAAGAAGTAATTATTCAATAATCTAATAGCACAGTCACATGCTGTTGTGGATCACTCAAACATCCCATATTTATGTGAACCCTATACACGTAAATATGGATTCCATAAGAATATATAGAGTTGGAGTGCGCTGGAGCACTACGTATTCATACTCCGAGAGCACTAAATAATTAGAGACATCAACAGGTCACTTCTAAGTCTCCCTTACGACATCCTTTCCTTTTTGTCCACCCATAAGAGCATCTCTAGTGCACTACCTAAAAAATATTTGTTAAAGTATACATCTAAGCATATGTGGGGCCTTATTTTATGTGCTAAGAACTTAGCTAGCTAGTTAAGAAAGAATGCGCTTTAATAAGCTACCTATATATGTTCATTATCTTTAGAGTATGATCTACTTTAATGTCATTGGTCCCACAAAAATTTTCTTTTTCATCCCTTCTCTCTCTCTCTCCCTCCTTAAATCTATCACCAAATTTAGGTAGTGAGTTGGGGCACTTTACGGAGTACCGCGGTAACATAAAAAAAGGCCTTAGAAGGAAAAAACTAAGTTGGGGCACTTTACTGATGTATTGTGAGTAGATGACCTATCTCGAAAAACGCAATAAATTGGTTTTTGACTTTTTGAGTTAGTGAAATAAGGCCTTAGAAAGAAAAAAACTTCTAAAAAAAGAAGTATTTTTTGTGTTTTTTCAAAAATTTCCTACCAAATATCTTCAAGGAACCAAATATCACCCATAGAAAACCATGATTTTGAGCCTTCGTGTGAGGCACACCGGACACGTATCAGTGTCTGTCCCAATCCTGTAGTAGTATTTTTATTTAACTGTCCCAATCTTGTATTTACTTGTTAACTTTTACACGCAAGTTGGCTGATGTATTGGTTTCTCTCTAGCCAATAATTCGTCACTATTTTTTTATTTACCCACAAAAAGTGAAAGAAATCATCTCATCTTATCTTATTACTAGTGTTGAAATCCCGTGCTTCGCACAATGTTTTTTTTTCCTTATTGCAATAATGCTAAATTGGTTCGATAAATTTTACTATGCACAGTAATGATACTGGCATCATTCCATGTAAAAGGAAGAGGCTGAGGAAGGACTAATCAACATTGCAGTACCGCGGTAACATGGATAATCAATCGAACCTTGCTATTTGCACAGATTGGAGAGTACCGACCATGTAAAGATGGTCTCGGGAACTCATTTGTGGGTTTTACGGCGTGATTTTGGATCGAGCACTTAGAGCCGTCCGATTGCATTGATTCCCTCGTGGAGCCCCTTGAAATTAGATTTTGAGATGATTGAACGGATCAGATCGTTTGTGTGTGACCCACAAGTGAGTCCCCAAGACCATCTGTACATGGTCTGTATAAGGAGGGTCGGCCCCCATAGGTTTACCTTAATCAATATTAGTCTTTGACTCATCATCTAACATTGATATTTTGATCGAACCATTGATGCTTATCTCTGTGGCTTTAGATCAAGTTCCCAATCCCAAACTTAATTGACTTGAATTTTGTCTTTCATGGGTTTTGTTTGGATTGAAAGGCTACGTAGTTTTGGGAAAGGAGCACGTGAAGTGCTTGGGAATCCCACGTGAAGTGCTTGGAACTACGGAAATCCAATTGATCAATTTACAGATTTATCCTTATTCCAAAAAGCCATTAGGTAACAAAAAACGAACCAAATAGGAGGGGCAAAGTTGTCCACCGATGATCAATTCAGACACCAAATTAGAGCCCAATTTTACTGTTCATACATCTATTGCTTCTTATTATACTTCCTCCGTCCCTTTTTAAGTAATCCATATGAGAATACGTGCAATTTCAAACCCCTAAAAAACATATTTCTCTATATAATTTTTTAATTTTTTTATACCAAATTAAAGTGCTCATTGAGTACTTTAATTTGGTGTAAAAAAATTTTAAAAACGTTCTACGGAAGTGCCTCTTTTAACGTCCACAAAAATACACGTTTCCCAAGTGGATCACTTAAAAAGGAACGGAGGGAGTATATCTTATTATAATGCTGCATATGTTGATTTGTATTCGATTGGTGAGTATTACGTCAAAAGTAATTGTTGAGTTACTTTTTTTTTTTTTTCCGGTTAGGATCTAGATCAGTTTGCGCACACCTGGTCTAATTCCCTCTCCGATCCGATGAAAGACAGACCATCCATACTGAGACAAAGGGATTCGCAAGAAATTACTGGTATTTCTTCTTGCGGTCTAATTTCAAGAACTGAACCTTGATCAATTGTGTAAGGAGCAACTGACCTACCAACCGGATATTCTCGAGGAAAAAGGGGTAAGCAACCAAACACACACTTACCTTCCTTCTCTAAAAGTAATTATTTGTTAACCTATTTTTCACACATGTTGGCTGATGTATTGGTTTATTTCTAGCCAATAATTCGTCACTATTTTTTTACCCACAAAAAATGAAAGAAATCATCTCATCTTATCTTATTACTATAATCCTGCAGATGTTGATTTGTATCGATTGGTGAGTATTTCGTCAAAAGTAATTGTTGAGTTACTTTTTTTTTATTTTTTTTTTACCGTCAGGATCTAGACCAGTTTGCGCACACCTGATCTAATCCCCTCTCTGATCCGATGAAAGACAGGTCATCCATACCAAAACAAAGGGATTCCCAAGAAATTACTGATATTTCTTCTTGCGGTCTGATTTCAAGAACTGAACCTTGATCAATTGTATGAGGAGCAACTGACCCCAACCGGATATTTCTTGAGGAAAAAGGGGTGAGCAACCAAACACACACTTACCTTCCTTCTCTAAAAGTATTTTGTTAACCTATTTTTCACACATGTTGGCTGATGTATTGGTTTATTTCTTACCCAATTCGTCACTACTTTTTTACCCCACAAAAATGAAAGAAATCAACTTATTATAATGTGGCAGATGTTGATTTGTATTCGATTAGTGAGTATATTACATCAAAAGCATTTGTGGAGTCACTTTTTTTTTTTTTTTTACAGTTGGGATCCAGACTAGTTTGCGTACACTTGGACTAATTCTCTCTATGGTCCGATTAAAGACAGACCATCTATGCAGAGATCGGGGGATTCACAAGAAATTAGCCCTATTAATTCTTCTTGTAGCCCAATTTCAAGAATTGAACATTGGTCAATTGTGTGAGGAGCAAACCGACCAACAAACCGGACCCGGACCGACTAACCCTTGTTGAGTCACTGCTGATCATACATTTCTTGATGAAAAAGGGGTAAGCAACCAAACACGAACTTACCTTCCTCCTCTAAAAGTCATGATCCAACCACAAAATAGGACAATACGTTTTAGAAAACAGTATTTCTGGTGGCCTACTTTTAAGGTGAAAGTTATGTCCAAATAATTGCCAAGTATCTTTACGGTAGAATTATTATTTAAAGGTCATACGCATAGCATAAATTTTCTCAGTAAAATTTAAATTTGCAATAAAGTTGGAAGGTACTAGAAACCGCCGTAAGCTTTAAGCTTTACGTAAATGCTAAGAGCAGAGAGTAAAAATTGGTTTTTTCGTTTTGTCTTTATTCAAAAAAAAATTTACATTTGATTAGTTTTGCATTAAATTTTCGTGGTTTCTTGACTTATCTCGTCGAGACGAATCCAAAAAGTATAAAATTATGGCCAAAACTATTTTTTTAATAAAGCCGAAAATAAACCAGTTTATTGGATTAATTTTGGCTTTATTAAAAAAAAATTAGTTTTGACCATAATTTTATACTTTCTGGATTCGTCTCGACGAGATAAGTCAAGAAACCACGAAAACTTGATGCAAAAGTAACAAATGTAAATTTTTTTTGAATAAAGACAACGAAAAAAAACCAAAAAACCAATTTTTTCATTTACCCAAACCAGGTCTTAAACTCATGTTTAGTGCCCTAAGGTCTTGATATCATTACCTCATTGATTTACGGGTCGCTCCCGCTACACCGGTATCCGTTCATGTGATGTTGAATTCGATACGCATTTAATATTGTTATGGTTTAAAGGAAAATGGATCCTAGCTGAAACTAATGTTGATATTATTACATTGAGATTCTTTTTGATATAATCTGTGTTTCACAAATTAATCCCATGGAAAAACTTGTAACCTTAGTATACCTTAATTCTCATTGAAATGATTTACCATTTTAGGACATCAGGGGTAAAGCTGGATCATTTTTCACCGTGTGATTTTATGGGAATGAAGTTGTGTTCTTTTAAAATTGTTCAATAAACTTTCAGATTGAAGTGTTGTAATATATTTGAGAAGTTTGTAAACTTAATTATTTTGTATGATTTGGTGGCATCTAAATTGGCCACGGGCTTGTATCCGTTATCTTTCTAAATTTAAAGGCTTAATTATTTTGCAAAGTTTTAGCAGAGGCCTGGGTGGTGATTTTTAATCACTGGCCGGTCACGAATTCTTACCATTAAAATTTGGGTCGTGACAGAGTTGGTATTAGAGCCTGTTTTATATAACTTCTACAAAAAAAAAAAAACCTTTGAGCTGTAGAAGCATACACTAAATAGATGCACTACACTTGGAATATGACTATGTGACTTGGGTAGTAACAGAAAAGGGAGGGTAGTACTTATTTCAAGCAGGAGAGTTTTTGAAGATGTAAATCATTTTTAAGGGCCTCTTTATCATATTTATTACTCGGGTTTATAGTTTTATGCTGCTGTGTGCATGTGTCATGTGCTTAATTGTTTAACATTAGTAACGCCAAAATAGTTATTGATGAATTTCTGTTATGGGCCCAAATCAGACAATTGATCTCATGGATGGGTACGGGGGTACAGAATCCGTCACCCTTTGGGACAAGAGGTTCGAATTACACCTTTGCAGGATGATCTATTTTACGACGCAATAGTTGATGAGGCCCGTCAAAAAGTGTACCAGGTAGTGTCTGAGGAATCCCATCGTAATCCTTTTCATTTTGGGGAATATTTACAGGAAGCGGTCAGGCATAATTTACGAACCAAAATGGATATTATTCATAGGGCCTTGCACTTAACAGGCATCCCGTATGATTATAGAAGTATGGTTCAGTCTGTGGAGGCAAATGGAGACATCGGAGAGTGGTTACCTCCGGGAATTGAACCCGAGCCTGCTCCGGCGCCTGTGCTTGCACCGGCCCCTGATGAGCCTGCGCATGATATAGATAATGGCCAAAATAATGGATTGGCAAATGATTCGGATGACTCGGATAATGGGTCCATTCTTGGAGGCCAAGGCAAGGCAAACTCAGATAATGAGCTCGACATGACCAAACTTGGAGGCCAAGGCAAGTCTTTCCCTACATAAAATACAACCTAAAATCCTAGGGATGTACGACGTTGCTATTCACTCAGAGCTCTCTACTTTCTTCTCCTCCAATAAAGACTTGGCCATCGGAGTGCCTTCCAAGATAACACTTCTAAACATACACACCCGGGGGTTGCCCAAGCGGTTAGGGCGAGTGCCTAACTTTGGGAGTAATCCCCATGGTCAGGAGTTCGATACCCTGTAGAGTGAGTACCTGTGCCAAGTGGGGGACCGTGACTGGTGTGGGTTGCACCAGCTCCCTCTGAGGTTTGGGTTGTGCAGTGGGTCCAATTAGTAGCCTACCATAGGGCCATTCCTCGGTTAAAAAAAAAAACAAGAAAAACTTCTGAACATCATGCTTCGAATCAAGGGCTTAAATCCGATACCAAATTCAATGCAGAACTCCGGGAGGTACAGATTTCCATGGAGCATATTTTGAAATTATGTTAAAGAGATAATGCCTTATGATCTGCCTCTGCCTCGTGTGGATGTCGGTCTGTAGAGCAGTCACGTCCTTGAGATTTTTTAGTTTCTGAAATATTGCTCACACCCCACTAGTTTTAACTGCATAACCATTGAGGAATTTTTAAATTTGAGTTGAAGAAAAATCAACGTCACCCCCATTATCGCTCCCATTATCATATCCGAGGAATAAACCTGAAATGGAAAATACCTGCATGCTTCCGAAATGGAAAACTGAAGCTTCCATGTCAATACGAACTCAGCTAATACTTTCCCACTTACTTGCCGCTTTCTTCTCCCTCCAGAACCTGCTTACCCCCTCCCATGGGATCAAGTGATTCGGATTCTAAATTGCCACTATCTATATCCTTGACGAATCGGTCACAAACCTCGGTTGGCATACAACCCTTTACCTTCAATAATTCAATCAACTCTACCGCCACTTCTATGCTTCCTTTATTTTTCAAATATTCTAGACAAGCAGCCACAGTGGCAAGGTTTGGCTTCCATCCCAGATGACACGCAAGGATGGCTTTCCTCATTGTCTCCACAGCCTCTTCACTCTGATCATATTCATGATATCCGGCAGCCAAGTGCTGCCATATGCTCGCGCTTGGCTCCACACCACTCTCTATGAGCCTGTTTACAATCGATTCAGCATTTCCTAGTAGTCCCTTTTTGCAATAAGCACTGACAATCAAGTTTGGAATTCGAGAATCGTAATACTCCTTCACAACTTCCCACTCCTCCCATATCTTTTCTGCACCTTCAAGGTCGTCTAACTTAACTAGGGAGCTAATCATACTAAGATAGCTCATATTGTAGATTCTTCCCGAATTCTTGTACAGTCCCCATATCCGGTACACTTCGGGTTTTTTCCCAATGCTAGCATACAATGTGAGCAGAACTTCATAAGCAAACCTTTTTACCTTACCCCTAACGAGTTGCTCTGACTTTTTGAGCATTGATGAAGCCTTTTCTACTGCACCAGCTCTCAAGTAACCATTTGCTACCACAACATACGCATGCCAGTCCATAGTGACCTCAGGGTCGGCTTCCATCTTCATCAGAAGCTTCTCCATTCCATCTAAGTCAGAAGCATTTGCATATGCATTTAGCCGGGTATTATATGTGAATTTGTCAAAAGTTATGCCCTTCTCTTCCATCTCTTGCATCAGGGAATCTAATTTTTCATGATTTCCCATGTCTGAGTAGAGCTTCAGCATGACATTATAAGGAAGCGCTGTTTTAGCCAAGCCCAGCTCCCTCATCTTCTGCATGATGGCTTCTGTTTTCTCTAGGTTTCTTGCATGGGCAAAGCAGTTTAACAGAGCACCATAGACATGTACGCCTATCAAAGCCATAGGAATGTTACTGAAATACTTCTCTGCTTGCTCTAGGCCATGAACCTTCGATATCAAATCCAATCTAACTGCAACATCTCCCGGTAACAGATCAAGATATGTTTTATCGCTCATCCATTCAGATACCTGACACATGATAATAAGAAACATGAAATAACAGAGAAAGCTTGAAAACCGAAAACGATATGGGAAATGAACTTTGAAATTTTGAATCAGCATTAGAGGGTCTAATACTACGCTTTTCACAATCCGTAAGAAGTTATGGTAAGATTGACGAAATGGAGAACGAAATTAAGTCATTCAAAAGATCTTATGGACATAAAGTTGGGGCAACCATTGGATTGCTGCACAATGGGACATCAATTAATGGTCAATTGAGGCCAAACTTAATTTATTTGACAAATCTTGAATGATTATCCAGTTTTTGCAGGTCGTTCTTTAGAATTCCCAGTTCATAACCACGCAACAATCTCAGGCCATCACACTTTGCTGTTATATATATTCCACTACGTTTACCTCTGGCCCAAAAGTGTCTCAAGAACAGGGTGTTCAGAAATTACCTTAACTCAACTAGCTCAATTAACCAACAATATATGCATAAAACTACATATATTAGTATAAAGTAAACATTATGGTAAAAGCACATACCCTCAATTCCAAAATAATTGTCTTCTACGTGATGAGAACTTAAAAATATTCGCCTTCTGTAGTCGACAATCTTTCGCGAATGGGGGAATAAGATTCTATAGAACCATGGATGAGTTAAACAAGCGTATTGATCTACTAACCCTTTTGAAAAAACTTGTGGTGAATAGGTCGAGACAGACCTTGTTGAAAACATGGTCTTCTATAAGATGATATGAAGAGATTTTCTACCGAAGCCCAGAAATCTAAGGAAAATTGCAACTTAGTTGATTTTTTTTAAGCCTGCCCATGATTCTGTAGGCTAAAACAACAAAAATAATTATGTAGTCAATGACATATTTACGAAATTAGTGCATTTATACCATCGGCAACCAACATAAATTACACCACACATTGTTCTCTTTCTCTCAATTTTTTTTTTTTCAAATTCTTTCATTATGAGTGTGAGCTTTGTTCAAGCTAATGTAGTAGATGTTCAGTGGCTAGTGCTCTGGTTCTATTTTTCCTGAACGATTAGTAATGTTATTTTTCTTCGCAAGTTTTCAATTTATTTTCTTTCATTAGTTTATTCAATTTTTGTTATGGGCTGTAATTGGGTTGTAATGGGTTGTTCTGAGTGGATTGATTTGTGGGCTGTAGTAATTTTTTTGGTGGGTGTACATTTAATTTCAGGCTGGGGGGTATTTGGGCTGAGTGTTCCAAGGATGAACTAACCTACAATTTTTACAAGTTATTTTAAGTAAAATAAAAATAAAAATAAAAATTGGGGTGGTCATTTGACCATCTGGCCTTGGCTGTAGAGCCGCCAGTACTTAAGAAGAGTCCATATGGGTTCATTTTCGGATCAGCTGCATTGATCTTTTCCTACTAATCTAATGTTCTAGGGATGATTATTTCCCTGTAAACATAATATCAGCGATTCACAAACCTTAGTTGCAAGATTATTTTGTCAGGCAAACAAATTTAACCGAGAACCTCAGGCCCCAAGGACAGACGGAGGGATGAATGAGCCTGGCGACCGCCGTACCCCTGTTCCAGATTTCTACCAAAATTATTGTACTTTATTCCCAAAAACCTGCCCAACATCCTTTTGAACAATCCAACACCCTGCCAACTCGGACCAATAGTTTTTGGGAAAATAATATTGTAACAAATAAAACTGGGTAGAGATTCTTATAGATGACAGATGTCTTAAGATTGATCGAGAATATATAAGATAATCTTTTTGGTAGTTTTTCATAGTTTAAATTGATAAAATTAATATCATCTTTCATATGTTCAAAAAAAATCTAATGTTCGCCAGCCCAACCTTGAAATCTTGCATCATTCGTGCCATCCTGCACTTCCAATACGAATAAGAAAAACATATGAATCCAAAAAGAAATAAGAGAATAGCTACTAACCAGAAGAAAAAGTATGAAGTAACGTTAAGATAATCGAAAAACATTTAACCCAAATTTACTCAAAGTACTTAGCATAAACACATAATTTACTTATTTTGGGGAAAAAACAAATGCCGGGATCGCCTAAACGAGGATTTTGTATGATTGGTAATTAATTAATTGGGAGGATTTTGTTGAGCTTGGGCCCTGCTCTATGAAAGATAAATAAATTAATTTACATTTACATGAACTACTCTTAAATTGGACCTCCCAAACGAGGAGCTTCTATGATCCTCCGACCCCCGCGTCATGCAGACCGATGGCACATACCTGGTTTATCAACATAGGCCCATTCTGACGAAGAGGCCTGATGATCCACCAGTTGAGCCAAATTGCCGTTGGGCCTGTAGCGCTGTAGGTCGGGCAGAGTGTTGGGTCAATAATTGCGAATCGTACACGATGTGACGTGGAGCCACATCCGTGCCACCTGCCTACATGGTGCTCGGCAATCATCAAGCATGATGTCAAATTGCCAAACAATCATTCGTGACATCATGCAAAGCACAAGCTCGGTATGACCTAACTTGGAGGCCAACGCAAGTCTTTCCCTATATAAAGTACAATCTTAAATCCTAGCAAGGTACAACGTTGCTATTCATTCAGAGCTCTCAAGTTTCTTCTCCTCCAGTTAAGACTTACTTATCCATCGGAGTGCCTTCCGGCCATCGGCGGACGACTAGGCACTAACGGTGGTTCTGTATTGCAGATCTAAGTGAGGAAGGTGCTGCTATTCTCCAGATCCGGATAAACACCACCCCACACAACTAAGTGACATAAACTACTACACTTTTCATATGAGTGAATGATTCATTAACCTTTCATTAAAGTTTATGTTGGATTAGTTGGTTCATACCTCCAACATCCTCAACAACTGCAAAATCTCCAACGCATTTATAGCACAATACACCCTACTATTTTCAATTGTTAGGATATTATTCCCACAATACACGGTTCCCTTAAGAGGAAATGACTAACATCATCTTGCATCTAGTAATGGTCACAGTAATCAACCGCCAACACATTATCTAGACGACTAATCGATTTCCAAATTCACCACCATTCTTTACTCAAACTTATGCTTAAGTACGAATTTTCCAATTAGTGTGTTTTATATCAAATGATTCAAAGCATCTCCACCCTTATCTTTCTTTTTTAAGTTTTTAACCAAATCCAAAATTTGAGTAAGAACCCATTACACTACTTGACTCAAACCTATACCAAATAATCATTTTACCCGAACAAATGTTTACTCTGATTTTGCAAGCCTATTTATCCCTCTTAAATTTACAACTATGTGATTAATGAAACTTTACTCAACTTCATGCCAAGATTTTGATTAAGCCATTGAAGTGTTACATATCAAAGGAAGCTTTTACTCCAATTTGAGTGAAGTATGGCTAAAAGGGAGATACTCTACATCAATCTTCACCCAAATCAAGTAAAACACCGAGTAAAGGGCTGCAAATATCTTTAGTTCCCAACTAAGGACTGAAAACGAGCCGAAGTGATTCAGCTTGTCTCCATCAAAACTAGTCGAGCCCCCAAAAATTGAGCTCTAGCTCGGCTCGGCTCGCTTAGTACTGAGGTGTTTGAGCTCGAGCCTCTACAAGCGAGCCGAGCTTTTATAACTAACTCAAGCTTGACTCATTTACTAACTCGAGCTGTTGGCTAACAGCTTGGTATTAAATCGTTTGCAGCTCTCACTTCCCAACTAAATACGTTTCCAACAAATCAACTTGTACGTAAGAATGCTAATACAAATATATTTTGCCGATCTGAAAAAGAAAAGAACTTGTACGTAAGAGAGACAGAGAAATGGCTACCTTCAAGGCTTGTTTGAAACGTTTGAATTTCCTGAGTTGCTTGATGGTAATCCTAAGTTCTTCACGCTCTACGGCTTTTCCTTCTCCCACCCATTGGTCGAGCACTGATTCAATTGAAAATTCAGGCGGAGGGTTTCCAAATGGTGTAAGCCTGCGATACAGAGTGTCCTTTGAAGATGAGGAAGCCACGGCATCAGTTGAGTAAAATAGAACCCTTAAAACCCTAGAAATGCCACCTTGATTGCTACTTGAAATTGATTTAATGGATTGGGGAACCTTCATCATCATCATCATATCAGAATCGAGAGAGAGAGAGAGAGGGAGAGAGAGGGTTTTTGTGGTTTGTTCGTTTTTTTTTTTTTGTGGGCACCCGAGGGTTTAGTGGTTGGTTCTTCAATACAGGCTAAGTTATTGGGCCTGTCAGTGGACTGTGGAGTTCTATATTCGGCCCGTGTATTCTCGGCCCAGGCTTTAGGATAGAAAGTTCAAGAAAATGGGATTGGTAATCAAACATTTATCCAAGAAAAAAAACACATTATAAGGACTGCACTCAATTACCACGGTTGCGTTTCTTTCCGGCAGCTTCTCTATCGATTTTAGAGCTATGTAGTTTGCCTTGGCCATCTAGTTGCACAAGGTCTAACCTTGCAGCAAAGCTCTCAACCATAGGTGAGAGAAACGCTTGTGTATCGGTAAGTTTTTGTTTGGAAGCATCGTCAACAGTGGAACTACCTTGGCAGTTGAACATTGATACAGCGCATGCGGGTTCTCTAACAATCAAAAAACTAAATTAGCAATTTACGCTAGATGTACTCCTTCAGTTAATTTGGTTTTGTTTTCTATCTTTCATATTTGTATTTTGTCATTTCTCAGTTGTATTTTTTGGTACTCATTAAGTCAGTTGCATTTGATTAATGAATTTCTCTCATCCTCCCAAAAAAAAGGACTTTCACTCAAGTTTTCCTTCTAGTTATTACTGTGTATTAGTAAAATTTAAACCTCATGTGGGGTGCGGGGAGTGTGCTGTGCAGGAGTTGCACAACACATGCATTGTGCACAGTTGTGGGACCCACCCCAGGTCCCGTTGGTTGATCCATTCATTTTGTTTGTCTTGTCGAGTATATATTCCAAACAAGTTTTTTTTTTTTTACCCAAAGTCAATTTTTGCAAAATAAGCAAAAAGCCACATAAAAATTATTGCAACAATCGAACACAAACTAGATAGGTTTAGAGAAAACGTTCTCTAAAATCTTTTTCATTCAATAATAATCATAAAACTCCCGTGTCTTCAAGGCTTACAACTTATTAAAGAGGAAAAACTGAAACCCTAATTGATTTGCTGGAAATGAAGCCAAATCAACAATTAACGAAAAATTACTAAAAACGGAAAATTCAAAAATAATAGCAAAATAGAAACTAGAGAAAATTCTAAGACTTTTCTCAAAAGCGCAGTTTAATTCAGGTTTTCCTTGCCCCAAGTAATTGGCAAGTCAAAATCTTTTCTTAAACAACAAATTTAGGCCATTCGGGCCCCAAACAACGTCGAAAGCCCAAAAAACGACGTACACCATGGCCGCAGGCGATGGGTATTGATCGTTGGGCCGTTTTTGGGTTGGACACAAGTGGGCCCGACGCAAAATTACACAGTTGCATAATTACGATTTTGCCACCGTAGGCTAAAAATGCCTAAAATAGTGGTCCTCCAAAGCTATTGTAATTAGAGGACAAATTTCAACATTGGAGGGAAGATTAAAACCTGGATATATTTTCTATAATGGAGTAAATTATTAAATGAAAAAGTAGCCTTTGATTATTGAATGTGTAAATGTGTTGCCACAATGAAGTAGGTCTTGGTTGGACAAATGCACGAAGGGTAAATGACTAACAAAGAAGGTAACGGAGGTCATGCATGGCACGGAAGAGATTAAAAGAGCATGTGTTAGCCTATGTATTGATTTTTCTGCTTCTATCCATACATGCATGCCTCTACGTTGCTATGTTCTTTGAGTTTGATTTTGATTTGATTTCTTGGCTCAATTATTTATTTCCGTTCGGATCAGACCAAGATGAATGGGATTGGTCTGACCTCTCGCTCAAATATAAGACTCCCGCCGCGCTGACAGATGTCCAATGCCTCGTTTCATGCCGAAACGGCATACCCATAGAATTATTCCTCTTTTAGCGAGGAGTTTTTGTAATTGTATTAACAACCAGCTCAAATTATTTATTACTTTTCTCATTATTTTTTACCTTTTGTTTCTAATTTGTAATTTAGCCGACCGCAATTGATTGAGATATATAAGGCTCGATTTGATTTGGTTCAATTTGTTTCTAGTTTGTAGCTAAAATGCAGAAGAACCACACACTCTAACAGAGCTAGCATAGAGCTCTATGAAAGTGCTTTTGAGTTGTTGATTGTAATTGCTCATCAAAACTGGATAGCAAAGAGGGAAAAATTTGGGGTACCGATTGGATACCACGTGGCCGAGCCTACGTGATACCCGAACGTTGCATCTGGGCGTCCAAAAGTGTATTGGATAGCTGAGATTAAAACACCCTCTCTCCTTTTTCTCTCTCCAAATCTGGACCGCCCAAAGTCAAAATAGACGGCCTAGATGCACCGAGGTATCCTAGATGTGCCGAGGGGTACAACGTGGTACCCGCTCGGTACTGAAAAGATCATAAAGCCACAATGAGGAATATAGAAAAGCTGGAAGTAAACAAATAAAAGAACTTGTAGGCATCACTGGAAAAGAAAACCTAAAGTGAAAAAAGATTTGGAAACACTTGTTGAAAATCTAAGAGCTCGCACACAGACAAACAGTACAGTGTCTACACTACTTATGGGTTTAGTGTCTTCTCCACTTCGTTTTCTGCCTCTTCTGAGTTTTCTTTTCACTTTCAAAGCTAGCAACAAGAAGTTCATGATACCTCGACCATCAATTCTGAAATAAAAAATTGGACAAATTGATTAAGCACTTAAGATTCCTCTCTCTCTCTCTCTCGCATTGACCTCTCAAGTTCGAATACCTCTCATGCCATAACTGAGACTTGTGTGCGTGGAGGGGCTTTGGCCAACTAGTCGCCTTGGTGGTGCTGTGGTGACGGTATGTCCTATTCTGATAGTAGCTATGGCTCAACCGGACATTCCACAACGGGTCGGGAACCCCAATGGTGATGCGCATGGGGGTTACTACGCTGGTCGCCCATTCCCAACTTTTTTGTTGTTAAAAAAAAAAGTATGTGACCCGAGGTGGACCCCACACATGGGTATCTAGATTTTTTGTACCCACCCCTTGATGACCATATAATTAATTCTTTTTAGTGTGGGATTTCAGTAGATGTACACATGTTAACAACCAGCTTATGTTTTTTTTTTCTCCGTTACAAAAGAGCTAGCTAAACAAAAAGTTAACATCATTTTTCTATAATCACCACCAGAATGTGCTTTGATCTGTTGATTCATTCAACTTGAATATTGGTAATTATTTCATCAAAATTGGTTACCAAGAGGAATACAGAGACCTGCACTTCCCAATGATACGTAAACAAGGCATTTCTAATCCTTTATAGAGAAGATATATCATAGATCTTTGTAATCAATCTCATTTATCACTTGGGGAAGCAACAATCCTATTTCATTGCTACACGTATTACCAAACCGAGCCTTATGTTCCAAATCAATTGGGGTCAAAGATTCATGTCATAGAGATCTGACGGGTCTTTTTACGTGCTGGTTGTCAGCTACCTAACGCACAACCCTCCTCCGTTATCCGGGCTTGGGACCGGCTGCAATCTAAAGGTAAGGCTTTAAGAACATCACAGGCGGAGTTTGCTACAAGTATTGATTATTGAAAAGAATAAGACATGGATTTGGATATTTCCCTTCAACCCGCAATATTACTTATTCGACATGAATAATTGAAGGAAATTTTCCGAAGAGAAAATGGATTACGGGAGTGTCTGGCTTGAACGAATGATTGGTACGTGCAGATAGATGCCTTTATCTATATCTGTTGCATTGGAATTAATAACCAAATGTGTCTTTGTTCCAACCACCAAGTAAGCGCCAAAGTAACAAAGTAGCACAAGGGTCCGTACTATAGATCATGAGTGACAAGGCCACAATGCAGAACACAGAAACTAAGCTACAAAGTAAACAACCTATCAGATGTTGTAGGAATCAGTGAAAAATGAGAAACTACATGAAAATCACTTCTTGAAATCTAAGAGCACACATATGGACAAACAAAATAGTATAGTATAGTATATAGACACCGCTAATTAATTGATTAGTTTCTTCGCCCCTTTCTTTTCTGCATCTTCTTAGTCTTCTTTCCCCATTTAAAGATCCAACAAACCGTTCATGATACCTCGTGGTGAGCATGTGCCCAATAACCAACCCAACTATCAGCCCACTCCCATATCCGAGGATTATGACCATCCAGTAAATACCAATCAAAAACTCTGAATCCTTGCCTTGCAAGCTGTGTGCTGGTGGCGGTGTCGTTTCTGAATTCCCGCATAATGTCGATAGAGGGACACCACACAATCCCATATTCCCACCATATGAACTATCCTCAAACATATCAAATTGCTTTCCATGAGGTATGGGGCCTGTGAGACAGTTATGAGAAAGGTTCAAAACTGAAAGGAAAGTGAGTTGGGTTAGCTGCTGAGGGATTTCTCCTGAGAGGAGGTTTTGAGACATGTCCAACGATTCTAGGTCAGTCAGGTTTTCCAAGAATGACGATATAACCATTCGATCAAGTGTAAAGTACTCTTTTCATTTTTAGGTTGATAGAAAATGCTCAATTTGTAGTTTTTGATAGGGTGATCAAGACTTTCGCCCTTTAGACGGGTTCTAAACATCATGCAGGAGGAAATGACGAAATTGAATTCACACCAAAACAGGGGATCAAACTTTTTTTTCTTTGTACTAGGCCCCGGCTACTAAGTCGTGGTAAAGTGAGGAAGTTGAAGAACAGTAATCTGTAGAGCGAAACCCTAAAGAAATTGATCAAGAAGACTAAGAATGATGATGGGTTGAAGGAGGTTAGGACTAGTTCTAAGAGCTTGATTTGTTGTTTGGAAATGCTGGGAAGCAATCAACTCCTCTTCTCTGAAGCAGGTATAAGTCTAAAGAGCTGTAATGCTCAAAATATCCATATATTGAGTTATAGTGGAATGAAGGATTTTATCCTTTGTCCTCTTGGGATTTTATGCGGATGCACACATACGAATTTCCCGACTAAAACCCGAGAGGGGGTGTAAGATAAGTCAATCCATTTCATGTGATTCAGGTATGGTTATTATGACATTAAATTGCCTTCATAGTTTGAACGACCTGCTTCTAAGACACAGTGTCAGTTAAAGTAGGAAATGCAATGTATACAGGAGATCCTTTAGTGATCAAATGTTCTTCAGGGGGTGGTCCAATGTTCTTAAGGTATGTATATCTAGGTCTGTTCTTTGTTCTTCTTCTTTTCTTTTTTTTGTGAACGACTAGCTATTTTCTTTCGGTAGTGAACTCAGATTGATACTCCACGTGCTATCGGGGTGCATATGAGTAGACTTTATCTCATATCGCTCACCGTAGCCACCCAAGCTTGTTTAATGTAACCTGGGAAGCCCCAAGCTTGATTGATTTAATCTAGGAGCTACTCACTAATTGGTTTTTAGGTTGAACGCTTCAAGAACTCTAACATATACAATTTGACTTTCAACAAACATTTTCAAGAAGGGTAACAAACTTGCTAAAAAGTGTAATGAGCTAAAGAACAGTAGTCAGAAATGCCAGGAGCATACCCCACAACTTCACAGTCCCTGAAATTGAAGGTCCGGCCAAGCATCAATTATAAGCACTTTACCCAACCACTTTTACTAGCACCATTACCTCCCCTTCACCTCTTATTAGACCAAGTAAACCAAAACCCTTTAGTAACCATCCCTTGCATATTAATATCCTCTATACACTGATTAAAATCAACAGAAGCACTGCAGCCATCAAAACCCTCCAATCTTTCATCTGGACTCCTAACCACATTGAAATCACCCAAAACAGTCCAAGCAGTAGTCCCCAGTTGAAGAAACAGACTATCCTCCCAAGTCATGTTTTTTCTTTTTTTTAATATTCTTTATTCTTTTTGTTATTAGTTCGGAGCTAAATTTCCGAAGGACCACAGAATCTAAAGAGCTAGCAATCATTTTTCTAGGATCATCGGAAAGTGCTTTGATTTTGGTTACTCCATCAAAATCGGTTAGCAAAAGAAAACTAAGACATAATTTCAAGTCGTAAACATTAAATATTTAACGTACGTAGAATGAAACAGAAGGCCTACTTTTTTTAGTAGCATAAAAGGCCAGCTTGTGAGCGGATCATGTGCATAAATTGGAGCCACAAATAAACGTCAAAAGATCAATTCATTTTCCCGGACAATCTTTGAGTTGACTAAATTCCTTCAAAGTCTTGTGAAGTTGATCACATCAAATGCTACATTTTCAGAAAGAGATTTCCACTTTCTCAGCAATACAATTGGTTCTTAACAATCCATATAAGGGGAAAAAATGCCGTAATTATTGCCTCCCAAAATGCCTTCACCTTCAGTACTTGGTTTGTATCTTAACACACACAGGGCATGAACTAACTATTCAGGTATAAGCTAAGTTTCTCTAGATTGCTTACTTAAATCATAGTATTACCAAGTCAAGAATTTCAAATTACATCTAGGTAGCCACATTACCTGAGGGTCCACATCTGGATTAATCTGAAGCAATACATTAACCTTCTTCCCAACAATTCTTGCAGCAGGTACAATATTTTCCAAATCAAATTCACTATCAACATTGACAAAAATACCTTCGTGAGCAACTAGCACCAGATCCTCTAACAGCTTTCCGTTGCCATTAACACTCTGAGAATCATCCGATGCTGAAATCAATCAAGAACCATCCAATGCTGAAATCAATCAAGCCTCATTTTGACTAACGGACAGACTTAGGGCCTGGGGATTACGTCTTCTCCCATTTGCTCTCTCTGCCACCAAGAGAAAGCTCTGAAATTCACGAGTGAGCTCGATTCGCTCGAATCAGATTTACGTGCTCTGTATGAAGAAAGAGGTTTAAGCGGTTACCTTTTCGGCCTCTTTAGAATCCAATTTGCCAATCTCGATTCGGGAGGCAAGGGAAGAACGAATAATCAAGGAGTAGGCTGAGTGAGTCCTGCAACAATTTCGCTGATTCGACTGAGAATTGATTTCATCGATCAATTGATTTCAATAATCGATTGAGATCTGAGGATGGGGAAATCAAGGAGTAGGCTGAGTCCAATTTCGGACATCGATCAATTGATTTCATCGCGCTCTCTCTCTCTCTCTCCCCCTCGTGAATTTTCATTTTATTCCTGCTCAAGTTGTATTCTCTGCTAAAAATGATTTTGATTCAGTGTTGGCAACTCTATTATCATAAACAAAAATTCATTTAAATCGCTTTCGATCATGTATCATTCAATAATCAATTCCCGTGATTCTTAACATTATTTATCGTCTTGATAAGATTTACAACATGAATTGATGAGATCGTATTAATAATCTTGTAATGAATCACAATTGAGCAATTACTTCTGAGTTGGCATTATACTTTGATAAGAAGGGTTGAATTGAATGTGGTCAAAATTATTTTTATAAAAACAAATTCACACCAATCATCTCCGATGATACACTAAAAAGAATTAAATTTGTCTAATAATTAACAAAAAAATTCTGACTGACAAGATCTAAATGTTGAACATTTTCGATCAGAGTTAAAATCCCGGAATAAATCTCGAGTGAAGAATTAAGTTGCATTCCCATTTTGAGGATATCTAAACGACATAGTTTTTGATACATGACGCAGGTTGAAACTGTGGTATTCTCATTTTGAGGAGATATAAACGATGTAGTTTTGAGTATATGACGCCGGTTGAACCTGTGGCATGTACACAAAACGATGTCATTTTGTATAACATCGCATCAGTTATAAACGGCCTGGCGACATCGTTTGTTCCGTCGTCTTCTCCGTAACCCTCTTTCTCTCTCCTCCCCTCACCACCACCACCTCCTCGTACTCCGACCGCCACCATAACTCGCGAAATTTACACTGAAAAAACTGCAATACACAAATGGTAGCAGGTTTCACCTTCAATCTTGACAGAATTCGAAGATTTCTTCGAGCTATACCCAGGCAACTCTCTCTCCATTAGGTAACCATTTTGCCATTTTGTTGTGATACTCAAATGGTGCGCAAATTGTTTATGTATGTTATACTTGTATTAAGATAAAAAAAACCAAAACTATAGTGGCCAGGAAAGGGCCGGAGATTTTATGGGAATTTGAAAACCGTCGAAGTGAGCTGTGAGGAGATAAAAGGGCGAAGGATAGAGAGCTAATATTAGGTTGGATTGATTAGAGTAATTCAAAGCATAGAGAGCTATCGCGAAGCTCAAAAGTGTCCGATGAGCAAAAAGCCGCTGGTTCTTTATTAGTTGCTCTGGTACATAAAACCACCAAGGAGAAAACCCAAATAAGAGTAGATTATAGCATCCTATAACCTTAAAGTTCTTTATCTTGCAAGTACCCCTCACTACATCTGACAAACCTTGTTTTCGATCGGTCGACCACATGAGCTAATTCCTACCTTCAGCTATCTCGAGGGGAAGTTTATTAGCACTTACATTCAATGATTACATGTTTTTATGCTTTTTTCTGCTAAGAGTTTCACAGTTGATGCAATGATTCAGTGGCGTAGCCAAGAATTAGTGGGAGTGGGGGCAACAATTACACACACGTTACTTTTTTGTCTTTTTGAGGAACAAAAATTTTCATCTCTTTTTTAGGGATTTTTTGGCGCAAAATTTGATTCTTTGAAGTACTTTCTTCATGACTATCTGAAAAAAAAGGATTGAGATCTTCTCTAGGCCCCTTTAGTACTAGACCGTCCAGTCCGCTGAAAGATAGAAATCTATATTGACTCTGTTTGGGCGTACTCTTTGTCTTATACCAAAGCTCCTTTCTTTCTGTCCAATTACTTGATTTTCACGTTGTTGCTGATTTGTTCAATTAGTTGATTTGATGCTTTTCAGGATCATTTTTTCTCACTTGGATTGAATTTTAGTGTGTGCATCTAGCTGTGTGTATGCATATAAACCTGATTACTTTTATGTGGTTTTTTGGGTAAAGAGTAACTTCTTCAAGCAAGGCCGTTTTGCATATAAATTTTCATGTACAATGTTACTCATCATTCATCAGTATCTGTAAGTTATTGCTATGGTCATTTGTACCATTTTATTTGACACACATTGTGCTCGTATTTTGATTAAGACGAGCAAACTCTTCGGATCGGGGTAGTTTTTCTAAGAATAGTCTGAGCTTCCATTAATCACTTGTTTAATTTGCTATTCGTTATGAACTGTAAATTTTCCTGTCTTATTGGGTCATGTGACTCATGTCTTTTGCTCAATGACTTTTAGACCCCTTTATTTAAGAGGTGAATGGGAAAGAGAAAGGGAAAGCGACAGAGGGATGATGGCATTCTTCCTCATTCGTCTGGAAACATAGAGCTTTCAGAAGAACAAAATGTCGGTGAGGGCAATGATATAATCAGCAGCTTGCCTGAAAATGTTCTCCACCACATCCTCTCCTTCCTCTCTACGAAAGACGCCATACGAACTTCCATATTATCGACTAAGTGGGAATATTTGTGGACCTCTATTGCCTACATAGATTTGGAGGAACTGTATCATTTGGCTGGCAAAAAGAGAGATCGGAGTTTCTTGGATTTTGTGGAAAGAGTTCTTCTCCTTCACGATGCTTCAGTTATTAAAAGTCTTACTCTAAGATCGTACGAGCTTGTGAATTCTTCTCGTGTTAATGCATGGATCTCTGCTTTGATAAGGCACAACATTGAAGAGCTTAATCTGTGTTTACGTTGGAAAAAACAGCCTGCATTGCCTTGCTGCCTTTTCACTTGTCATTCCCTAGTGGTATTGAAATTATCTATGGACTGAGCTTTGAAAGTTCCAAGTTGACTCGATTCTCGAACCTTAAGACCTTGGAACTTTCATACGTTACATTTTCAGATGATAACTCCACCCAACATCTTTTCTCTAGTTGCCCAATGCTTCAGGAGTTGGCTTTGGTGAACTGTGGATGGAAGAATCTAAAGACCAACGATTTGCATTCCCACACTGAAGAGATTGACTATTGACAATGAACCGGGGCTTGTGGATGTCCTCAGTTGTGTGACCAAGATTTATGCTGCAAATCTTATCCATCTCCATTGCATTTCTTGCCTGATGGTTGACTTTCATCTATACGACCTATCTTCATTAGTTGATACATCACCTCTCCGGCTTATCTCCAGGGCGACATCGTTTTGTTCCGTCTTCTCCTCCCTCCTCCTCCTAACCCTCTTTCTCTCTCCTCCCCTCACCACCACCACCACCTCGTCCTCCGACCGCCACCACCACCAGTCACCACCACAACTTGCGAAATTTACATTGACAAAACTGAAATACACAAATGGTAGCAGATTGTGCAGTGGTAGCAGTTTCGAAGATTTCTACGAGCTATACCCAGGTTTATAAATAGGAAGATGAGGAGATAAAAGGGCGAAGGATATTCATAATATTAGGTTGGATTGATTAGAGTAATTCAAAGCACAGCATAGAGAGCTATCGCGAAGCTCAAAAGAGTCCGATGAGCAAAGAGCCGCTGGTTCTTCATGACTATCTGAAAAAAGGATTGGGATCCTCTCCAGGCCCCTTGTAGGACTAGACCGTCCAGTCCGCTAAAAGATAGAAATCTATTTTGACTCTTTTTCGGCATACTCTTTGTCTTATACCAAAGCTCCTTTCTTTCGGTCCAATCTCTAATTCAAGCTTATTAGTTTTTGACTTTTCGCCTTCGGCTTTCCAAATCCTGCCCCTGCTAGCTAACATAGTCTATTTATTGCTATCTAACGGGCTTTGACTTGAGTACCAGGCTTTCTATATAAAATAGAACCCACAAATAAACCACAAAGATTGAACTTTACTGTATTGTGCTTGCTTGTATCAGTTGATTCACTGCTTCCTTTCCTTCCCGCTAAGGGTTCAGTGTGACGTAGAGTCGTTGACGTTCTACTTTATCCCACCAACAGATCCCCATTCTTTATAATAGTGTCAGCACTCTTCGTTGGAATCCACATCCATCCAAATAGAGCATAGGGAAATTACAAATGCACCGTTTTTAATTGCATGTGTATTTCTTTTCTCAAGCTAAATTGGACTACCGAAGTTTCATTTTGGTCTCTGCATTCCTAATGTACACAATGAAAAGCATATCTTTAGGAGAGTTTTGATGCGGCCCCTCCATCTAAATATGTTAAACAGCTTTGACGGAAACGGACAATGAGATTGCATATCATTTTGCAAAGTTCTATAAGATCCTATTTATACAGCACAAAATGTGTACCGAAAAAATCAGGGCCTGCAATTGATTAAATCTATAAGTGATTCGATTATTTCAAAACAATGATTATAATTTTAAAATTCGAACGAGCTATTACAGTTTTATTATTTTTCACTAAATATGATGCAAGTGCCATGAATTTTTTAGAAAGTAGTTCCAATCATATCTTTTTTGTTTGTCATTTTATAGGTCTTGCATTCATACTCTAGCTTTGATTTTGTGATTTGTTTTAGCTTTTTCTTCTTCATTATCCTGGTTGAAAACATAGAGAAGGCCCCTCATGCAGGAGTTGTTTTGGGCCCCCAAATTATAGAGCATGCACTGGACACCATATATATATGAATATTTTTTCTTCATAACGTTTTTGTGAGAAAATTCTTTCATGAAGATCTAATTAATTTTATTGGTACACTAGTTTTGCAAAATTTGTAAATCCATCCCTACTTTATGATATTCGCAAGTTTCATTTGCCATTTGTCCTGAGTGCCATAGATAGTCCATCATGAGTGCTGCAGATACATCTCATGGAGTCATTCTCGACATTAACAACTCTATAGCCCTGTTATTAGGTGGTGATTGAAAAAGACAAGGAAAAATGGATGATGCTGTTCTGCTACCTTCTTCCAGGCATCAGAAGTTGTCTGGAGAACAGATTTTTGGTGAGGGAATTCATATAATCAGCAGCTTGTCAGACAATGTTCTCCATCGCATCATCTCCTTCCTTTCAACCAAAGACTCCATACGAACTTCTATATTGTCGAGACGATGGCAATACTTATGGACCTCTATTTCGGACATCAATTTGGATGAAATTTCTTATTGGTCTGGCAGAAGAAACAATACTGACAAAAAGAAAGATCAGTGCCCAATGGGTCAGACGTTCTTGGTTTTTGTGGAGAGAGTTCTCCTTCTTCACGATGCTTCAGATATTAAAAGACTTCATCTGAATATTTATGGGCCTGTGAGTTCTTCTCGTCTTAATTCATGGATCTCTGCTGCTGTAAGGCACAACATTCTAGAGCTTGATCTTTCCTTACGTGATAGGACACAGTTTCTGTTGCCTTTTTACTTGTGAGTCTCTACTTGTGTTCAGGTTATTCATGAACCGTTTTTTGAAAGCTCCTAGTTTTACTTCTCAAGTCTCAAGACCTTGGCGTTTGGCGCCCTTACATTTTCTGATGACGAATCGACACAAAACCTATTTTCTAATTGCCCGGTGCTTCAAGTGTTGACCTTACAGAATTGTGGATGGAAGAATATAAAGACTCTCACCATTTCCATTCCAATGTTGAAGAGATTGACTATTGAAGATGACCCACAGTGGGAGGCTGCGGATGAGGATTTACTCAGTTTTTTTTTTTTGATCAAAGAAAATGCCCGGAGGCTACAAAACAAACTCAGAAGAGAGAACCGATAAAAGAGAGGTTGGGTGGACAGACACCCAATTACAAGGAAGAAATCCTCTCAAAGCTAAACTAGCAACTGAATGGGCCGCCTTGTTGGCGGAACGACGAACCCAGTTAAAAACTACTTGACTAACTTGAGCCAGCTCTCGGATATCCCATACCAAAGCAGAAATGTTCGAAGGGGGAACAAGCTCGGAGACGCTGAGGTGAATGGCCTCCTTGTTATCTGATTCCACCATTAAACCTTTGAGCCCCAAAGCTGCAGCCATAAGACAGGATTCCCTAATAGCAAAGAGCTCCCCATGAAGAGATGAAAATGTTTTAATAGATTTAGAACAACCATCTACCACTTTCCCTCTCCAATTTCTTAAGACCACAGCCACCTTACCATTGGACGAGTTAGGCTTAATCGCCACATCACAATTTGCCTTGAAATATGAGCAGTCCGGAGCCCTCCAAGTTGATTGAACATCAAGAATTGGATGGTTATCCCTGTGGACTGTAGGTATCACCAAAGAATTATGGAATTCCAAACGAGCAAAATTTGCCTTAGCCATAGTAACCAGGGGATTAACAGGAGTGTGGCGAAAAATGAATTCATTCCTAGACTTCCAAATGAACCAAGCAGTAAAAGCTACAAAACTGATGGTGGAACAAGCTTCTATTTTGGGCAAAGAGTCAACGATGCTAGAAGTCCATCTAATCGCAGAGGAGGGGGGGCCAGGAGAACCATTGAAAGGAAAACTACTACCAAACCAGACTGCTCGAGCCCAAGAGCAAAAAAAGAGAGTGTGTTCAATAGATTCTACCTCAGAATTGCATATTGGACAGGTATTGGAGGGAGCACACCTTCTCTTAAAAAGATTTTCCTTGGAAGCCAAACTGTTTCTGCACACCCTCCACCAAAAGTTCCGAATCTTGTTGGGAGCCTTGAGATTCCAGATCAACTTCCAAAGATGAGAAGAGGGTTTGAAAGAAGATTCTGGGATGCTCGGGTCTGGATTCAACTTTAGCTGGACAGCTTGATAGTAGCCAGACTTGACAGAGTAAATTCCACTAGCGGTGAAATGCCACACCAATCTATCTCCTCTTTTGGTAATAGGGAGAGGAATCAAAAGGATAGCTTCCAACTCTGCTTGAGAAATAACAGAGGCCAATTTTTTTGCTCGTTCCATTGCCCTCTCCTCAGATCAATAACATCTTCCACAAATTGAATATTGGAATTGGAAGGTTTTGGAGATTGAATCTTGAAATCCTTGAGGGTTGGAATCCATTTATCCTCCCAAAAGTTAATGGAGGAACCATCCTGAACCTGCCACCGAAGCCCTTTAAAAAGAAGCTCTCTACCGTGAAGAAGACTCAACCAAATCCATGATGCATGACTACCTCTGGAAGCCTTGAGGAAGCTAGAGTTGGGAAAATAAATTCCTTTCAGAATTTTTGCCCAAAAAGAGTTGGGATTCATTAACCAGCGCCACCCCTGTCTTGCTAGCATTGCTTCATTGAAAGCTCTGTAGCTTCGGAAGCCCATACCCCCATCAGATTTCGCCCTAGCCAAATTATCCCATGCTATCCAACAGATCCCTCTATCCTCAGGGTCACCTTTCCACCAAAAATTCCTAGACAAAGAGTTAAGTTTGTCACAAATACGTTTTGGAAGAAGAAAACAGGCCATAGCATAAGACGGGATTGGTTGAACCACAGGTTTTAACATGATTTCTTTTCCTGCTTGAGAGAGAACTCAGTTGTGTGGTCAAAATTTATACTCCAAAACTCATTGACCTGAAGTTCACCAGTAATCTGAAAATTCACTTCCATTTATGTGAGCTATCTTCCATAGTCAATGCATATATTGACCTTCTATACCGAGAAATGTTGCAGCCAGATGTTTATCCTCGTGTGATAGGAGTGCTTGGAGGGATTTGCAATGTTGAATGTTTGACTGTATCAGAGGATACGCTTCTGGTATGTCTGCTTCTCTTGTTTTACAATATTGCTCTAAGAAAAACTGGAGTTGTTTAGGCAGTTGTAAACGACTAGAAACGAACCTTCACAGTTCACAATACTTACCGTTTTATTCTCTGTTTTTTTTTTTTTTTTTGGTGCCAAGTCTATCCTGGATGTGGAAAATATCGTGGAGTGTCTTCCTACATTTCACAATATGACCGATTTGGAGCTGAATGCAGAATTTCGTAGTTCCTTTACTGAAATTCTGATCAACTTACTCGAAAAATCACCTCAGCTCGAGTTTCTTGACTTTGCTCTGGTACATCTGCGTTCCATTTCCTTGCTTAGTGACTATTTTGAGCTCGCAACACACCCTGCTGTCTGTAAAGGGTAGTAGGGTCCCTGTATCCCCATAACTCACTTATCAAACACAGCCTCATATGTGCAGTGGCATCGCTCTTAAAGCCTAACAATGTGATCATTGAATCGGACAGCCAATTAGGTATAAAATTTCAGTATTTCGGAGTTGCCAACCCCCCCCCGGGACGTTATGGCCTTGGTTTGGGATATATCATTGATAAGTTGGGGCTGCAGTTTGATTGGATCGAGAGGAAAGCAAGTGCTTTGGCGCACATGTTGGGCAGCAGCGGTCTTGGTAAGTTGGGGCTGCAGTTTGTACCCTATCTTTTCACAATTGTAACCCAACCATGAACCCGCCCATTTCCGCCCAGTTATAACCCAACTCAATCCAACCTGCCCATATTGCATTATGAGTTGAACCCATATTAACTCATACTCCTATTTACATGGGAAAATGGGTTGACCCAAAAATAAAAAAACATGTCCACGAGAGGGATAACTTTTCCCCATCTTTCCCTCTCCCTCCCTCTTTCTATTTGGCTAGTTGTTGACCGATGGGTCGAATTCCTCTCTCTCTCTCTCTGAGTAAGAGCATCCTCATTAGGATCTACAGACCCCTTTTTTCACTAGATTAGCGAGTAAAACACTCCAAAACCGCTTGCATCAGGCTCGTTCCACCCTTGCCAATATTTGCAACCGCTACAATCCCTCGCTTGTCTAGACAAGGCACTGTTCATGTGCTACTCCTTATTTTATGATTTCGCTATTAAAAATTTACTCACGTCCTGAGACTAGAACTCATGGGAAGGAAATAGGTTGTCCGTTTTTCTTTTAGAGTGGGCGAATGACAGGAATCGAACCCGCGTGGGGTGAATTCACAATTCGCTGCCTTAATCCACTTGGCTACATCCGTCCCCTTAAGATTTTAATTTCAATATTCACTACTGTATTTTTTGTTTTTTATTTCGGAGATTGAATTTTGAAGTCTTAAGCCAATTTGATCTTTTATTTTCAATGGAAAATAACAATTTCACAAAACAAAAGGTTTCTAAATTCAAAATGAATATAAAACGAAAAGAAAAAGGGAGACTTAATCATGAACCAAACCATAAAAATCTTTATCTTGTAACGAAAAAACGACATGTAATTAAATGACTACTCTAGTCGTAATGTAAAAAAAAAAAGAAGAGAGAAGTAAAGGAGCAATTCTTGATAAAACAAGAGGTGATTGCTCCCTTACTTTCAAAAACCTATATACACCAAGACTAAAGTCTTTTCCAGTCGTAAATGGAGCTTCAATAGCCGCTAGGTCTAGAGGGAAGGTATGAGCATTACGTTCATGCATAACTTTCATACCAATGTTAGCATGGTTAATAATATCGGCCCAGGTATTAACTACATGGCCTTGACTATCAACTACAGATTAGTTGAAATTGAAACCATTTAGATTGAAAGCCATGGTGTTGATACCTAAAGTAATGAACCAGATACCAACTACAGGCCAAGCAGCTAGGAAAAAAATATAAAGAACGAGAGTTGTTGAAACTAGCATATTGGAAGATCAATCGACCAAAATAACCATGAACAGCTACAATATTATAAGTTTCCTCCTCTTGACCAAATCTGTACCCTTCATTAACAAATTCATTTTCGGTGGTTTCCCTAATCAGACTAGAAGTTTCCAAGGAAGTAAGGAACCATGCATAGCGTTGAATAGAGAGCCGTTTCATAGGTTTGCATGCTAATTTATACTCCTGACATCTTCACCAATAAAAAGTGAATAGAGTAACAATGCAAAAGGTGGCTTTTTTAGGTACGGTTTTGCTAATTGGAGCCAATATGTGCACCACATGTTGTCACCAATCAAGTTGCCATTACACGCGCTATTTGCCACGTTTTACTTTCACAAACGGCTCAAAGCTATCGTTACTTTTTTGCACTTCTTCCCTAATAACAGTATTGACCCTCATGTTTAATTCACATTTTTATTTACCCTCTCTCTCTCTCTCTCTCTCTCTCTGAAACAGTATTACTAGCAAGTGCTCACCCCCATCGGCAACAACAAAACTCAAAACATAAGTACAAAACTCTGACGGCCGAAATAATATCTCATTGGACATGTATCCTTCATTTGTTTTGGTTCTGTCTATGTTCTTCTCTTTTGTATGATTATCTTCATTCTGTTGTCTTTACATTGGGTAGTTTGTAATAGCATTTCTCGTGAAATGAAATTCTCTCTATATATTGGCTAAAAAAAAAAGTACAAAACTCAAAGCTCAGAACTGCAAAGTGTATTTATCATTTTATAGGCACAATATAAGTTACTCCCTTCGTCCCAAATTTCTTGTCCACTTTAACTATTCACAATACCTGAAAACATTATTAATATTTTCAAATGTATAATGTTATATACTCCATTCAATATGGATTTTGTTTGATAGTTCTCGATTAATTCTATTAAACAAAGTTTTTAAAATTATAAAATACTCCATCCATCCATTTTTTTTGCTCATCTTTTTATTTTAGGTCATCTCTAAATATTTGCTTCATTTCTAGAATTAGCGACCAAAAGAAGGCAAACTTTCAATTTTGCCCCTTTACTTTTGAATTTAAGTAAATACCTAGTTTAACACAAATACAATTGAAGAGTAACTATGGAAATTTTAACTATTTTAGAAGAGCAAACAAATTGGGATGGAGGTAGTACATTTTTTCAAGAAAAAGTTCAATGTTTTTAATAACCGAGAAGAGTTTATTGATATCTAGTACTCCCTCCGTCCCAATTTGTTTGCCCCTTTTGGGGAAGTGGGTTTTTAAGGGGTGTGAAAACTTAGTCTTTTCTGTTTTGCCCCTAAATCCAGTCAAAATTACTGTGGCCAATTTGTGAGGCTAATTTTTTATATGAAACTCAAAACATATTCAATATGGATCTTGTTTGATAGATATCAATTAGTTTTATTATACAAAGTTTTCAAAATCATAAGAACCGTTATAAAATAAAAGATAATGACCAAACAAATTGAGATGAAAAAAGTACTTTTTAAGGGTAAAACTGGAAAGTCACCCTGATTTTGATGGATATTTTTAGAAATGGGACAAATATTTTGGGACATCCAAAAATGGAAAGAAAAATCAGCAATTTGGGACGGAGGAAGTAATCGTTAGGATTTTTTTATTTTTATTTTTCAGAAAAATTACAATTATTTTTAGTTTCTTCTTTTGCGGACCGGACAAACATCTGGGACGATAGAGTATTTTTTAACTTTCGGTCAATATAATTAAGTATTGTTTTATATGTTGGCTAGAGAAAACAAAAACGGATCACTCATCCTTATTAGTATATGGATTATGTGCAATGACATTTTGTACAACCAATAGGAAAAAATTGGTATTGGTATCACGTCTACAGTTAGGTAAGAAGTAACGAGGACATTATTTAATATTTATATATAAAGGTGATACTATTATTTACTCACTAACGATTAAATAAAGGAACCAAACTCCATAGTTATCTGAGGTGAGAATATTACAGGGGCGGCACAATGTTGTCAGGTTCAGACACATGCGCGTTAGGGTGAGTTTTCATAGGCAATGAGTAAAAAGTTTGTACTTTCAAATCCTTTTAATTTGTAGGAGGAGTTTTGTGTAATATTAGGGAAGTTTTCTGAAGCAATTTCTCGAATTGAAATGACTTTTGCCTTTCTATAATGCAACTGGGCCCCACTTACCCGAGCCCATAGGGCTTCCGTTAGCATTTCCGTGTTGGGTATAATTTGGCTCAAACCTATTGAGGCTGATATCGACACTCTTCTTATAGCAAGGAGTAATAAGGGCTTGTTTGTTTGAGTTTTCGGAACCGCGTTTCGAAAACTCTCTCTTGTTCGGTTTCCCAAATGGATTTTTTGCCCTTTCATTTTTTGAAAGGTTTTGAGAACCGGTTCTCAAAATCCCATTTGGATTTTCAATAAGAGTTTTCAAGAATTTTGAGAACAGATTCTCAAAAACCCTTCCAAACAAGGTGTAAAGTTTGCAACTAATAAAAAGAAAGCTTTCTTTCAACGCTGGGAATTGAGTAATTCCAACGCTAACAGTGACCTAACACCTACAGTAAAATGGAGCAAACTCACGCCTTTCATGATCACTGGCCAACCCTTGAGTTAATAATTAATCCGATCCATAATTATTTGAGGAGATCGTCAATTCAATTTCTCCAATCCCTGAGAATCCCCGTCGTATATCCAGCCGAACAAAAAAACCCGGGTTGAGTGGGGTTGGATCCGAAAAGACTCAAATTCGACCCACTCATATTCAACACGCTTACTATTGTGATCCATATTCAATCCGTCCAAATCCAACTCAACTCGTCCATTTGCCACCTCGTACCCGATTCACGTTTAATCTAGATCGAATTCTTCAACCAAATACCCAATTAACGGTATCCTTCCATACAGTTAGGGATGAGCATTTTGTCCGATCCGTCCGAATCCGATCTGATCCCCGATTCGAATGGATCGGCAATATGGAGATCTGTTCGGAGATTGGGTAGGATATGGAGTTTTTTTAAAAAAATATTTGGAAATTGGATAGGGGGTGGAGATAGGGATAGGCATGTCCCCACCCCGAATCTGCCCCGAATCCGTTCCCCGATCCATCCCCGCCCCGCCCTGATCCGCCCCGATCCGTCCCCGAATCCCCGAAACATAGGGATCCATTCATGAGTTTTGAAACTTTAGGGTCTAAATAAATTTTCTCTAAACATATGGGTCTCAACCGCAAAATAAATTAGGGTTTCATTTTGGCGTATACACTTCATTTCTCTTTCTCTCTCTCTGTATACTATTTTCGCCGCACAGTTAATCTTCTCCATCTCTCTCACTCGAACCCCTTCTACGCTCGATCTCTCTCTCGAGTCTCGATTCGTGACAGAGACAAGGTAATCTCTCTCTCTCTCACTTTGAATTTTTTAAGGAGTGATAGATGAGCCCACTGTTTGGATCCCCGAATCTCCGTGGGGATCCCTGTTCTCCATTTGGAGTGGGGATGGAGGATGAAAACGAAATCTCGTTGGGGATTGGGGCGGGGATAGAGGTGGAGAAGGGATTTGGAGTTTGGAGATGGATATAGTACTATCCGCCCCGATCTGCCTCCATGCTCGTCCCTACATACAGTTGTCTATAATTTCTATCCAATACT
This sequence comes from Gaultheria prostrata, assembly GCA_036023075.1. NCBI lineage: Eukaryota > Viridiplantae > Streptophyta > Magnoliopsida > Ericales > Ericaceae > Gaultheria > Gaultheria prostrata. The sequence continues at coordinate 49,019 of JAXBDA010000315.1, read as the reverse complement.
TACATATATCCAGCCAAACAAAAGAGGGTTGGGTAACGTTTTAAGGAGGGTGAACAAAATAGCATTCATACGAAACAGAACACGGTAAAAACCCGATAATACGGCTAATTAAGACTTGATTTTACAATAAAATCCATTAATACCAATAAGAAAAACAAGAATCAAACAAACCACTACCCACAAATTACTCCAAATCAAAAAAAGGAAAAACCCAACACTTTGAAAGCAATCATCATCATATTACATGACCCAAAATTCCCAACAAAAACACTAAGTATTAACGAACCCAACCCTAATTTAACATCGAATCCCTAAAACCAAATCTTCTTAATGAACAAGAAGAAGATCCACATATACATAATATATAAAGATATATATATGTATATGGATCTATGTTTATCAACGTCTGATGTGCTTGACCTTGAACCAGCCTTTCTTGCAGGAGTCACCCACGACCTTGAAACCCCTCGCGAAGAAGGTCTTGACCCCAAAGGCTCTCCTCACCTGCTGCTCGAATTTCCCCATTTTCCTTTCGTCCAACCTAGCTTAGAAACAGAGACAACCTAGAGAGAGAGAGAGAGAGAGAGAGGGAGAGGAGTTTTGGAGGTGTTTTTGCCTTATTGGTAGTTTGGGTATTTAAAGGGCTGGATAGCTCGTGGGATCCAACGCATCGTTGGACACGTGGGAGGATGGAGTGGGTGCCTCGTTTCTCCCTTTCTTGTCGTTGCTTACGTTGATTACGGGGATAAGCATCAAGTTTTAACGGCTGGATGACTGTCTATACTAGTATACTATAGGAGAAGCGGAGAAAATTTTGGGTGCAAATAAGGTCGGGTATACATGGTGCCCGAGCATTAATTTCGATCTTCTAAAAGTATTTTGAATAGTCCAAATTTTTCCTCTTTTTCTCTCTTAAATTCGAACTGTCAAAAATATTCTTGAACGGTCGAGATGTGCAATAGGTATTTTCACTTGGTCATACAAAGGATTGTAGTGAGCAGTCACAACTCACAATTATTTAAAAGTGCTTTTAACGATCTAGATTTTGCTAAGATTCTATTTGAAATCCAGACCATTGATCATAGAATTGAAAGGCTCAGATGCGCACTACATCCCTATAGTATAGAATCCGTGTTTGGACCTCATACATGTGTGTAAGAGGGAAGAGCAATTTTTTATTTTTTTAGGTAGTTCAAAGTTTATTGCACAAGAACAAAAACAAAAACATTGCTCTAGGAGCACATAATAATCTCTCATAGCTGTTAAGTCTGGTTGTTACAGTGTTTGCTCACCAAATAATTGATCGAGGTTTGATTTTTGGGATAAAGTTACAGTAAAGAAATTTATTATGAATTCCTTATTCTCGGTATGAATGGACTATATTTGATTGAAAATGGGGAGAAATAATTAACGTGCGCCTACCTGACCGACATCTCCTTGAGAGAGAAAAAAAAAAAGTCTTGAACGTTACACTTGTTGGGACCACTTGATTGGGCTTTACAAGCTGTGTGATTCTGGGTTTTCTCAAGGTTCTTTAGAATATCTTTAAAAAAATATCAAAAACTGTTCATCGATTAAAAAATACTCCCTCCGTCCCTTTCTAAGTGATCCGTTGGGGAAAAGTGTATTTTTGTGAACATTAAAAAATGAGCTTCCGTAAAACGTTTTTAAATTTTTTTTGCACCAACTTAAAGTACTCAATGAGCACTTTAATTTGGTGTAAAAAAAATTAAAAAATTATATAGAGAAATATATTTTTTAGGGGTTTAAAATTTCCCATATTTCCATATGGATCACTTAAAAAGGGACGGAGGGAGTACACTATTCATAAAAATAAAAAAAATTTGAACCGTTATAAAGGTTTAGATTCCCCCAAGTAGTTGTAGTATTTCATGTTGGTGTGGAATCTTTTTAGGACACTCGAGACAGAAAATCCAAAAATATCATTAAAAAATCCAGTATTACATATTCCGAGGATCATTTGTTTGTTGGAAGATAAAAAATGGTCTTACTAATATCAGAATTGGAGACGTGCAGAGCCACACTACAGGATTATAATACGGCATTTGAGTTGTTGGTCGCGTAATTAATGGCCCTGATATCACTTCGGCACTTTCATGAGTCGAGCTATCCATTGCCGAGATGAAATTCTAGTTGTTGATTATCGAAATCAACGGGTTGGATGCCCACTACAAGATCTACTAACCTCCGCCCATTAGGTGGAGATAATATGCATATTGATAAAGATATAAGTACTGAAGGAATGATACCGAAATTGTACACAGCGGCCTGCGGAGCCCACATGTAATACTGAATTATACCAATAAGGCAATGACCGTTATAAAAAAAAAGTTTGAACCGTTATAAAGGTTAAATTAGCTTCTTCCCCGAACCCGAAGTTGTTGTATTAACAGAAAATTCAAGAATATCATAAAAGAATACATTAATTTGTCCAGTATTACATATTCCTGGGATCGTTTGTTTATTGGGAGATCAAAAATGGTTTTGCTGCTCATTAGATGGAGGATAATATGTATATAATGATAGGCAATTTCGGATATCAATACATATTTCATTATTATCAATGTACTTTCACGGATATTAATACATTTTTCTTGAATATCGATGCACTTTTTACACATAATCTTCTTTTCTTATGGCTGAGCTTAGTATTTTTCAAAATAAAATTCATAAGATACGTCTGAGATTGGGATACAATACATCAATTGAATGATGAATTTAGTTTTTATCTTGGTTGAAATCGTGACATGCATTCTCAGCTTTCCACTCATGCAAATCACAAGTTATATGGGTACAGAATTCTCTATACAAATCAATTGAATTTTGATCCCTCTAGGTCCAACACGGATGAGCAGAGCCAGCCGTTTATATTTTTAAACAAATGCTTATCAAAAACTGGATAAACCGGTATCCGATTAATCTGATCTTTTAAAAGGTAACAATAAACATTTTGAAAAAGAAAAATGTTAACTTCCACCCAAAGCATGGAGAATAATAAGTATAAAATGCATAGATATCCGATAAAAGTGTATTAACATCCATGACATGTGCATTAATATCCGAACTAGTTTGTCATTATTACATATTATCTCTCACCCATTGGATGAAGATTAGCAAGACCATTTTAAATAATATGAACAGCTTTAATAATCTGTGTGGGACCCGAATTGGGTCCAAACAAATGATTCATACAATTTCTAAGCAAAAAGTTTTGTACCCATAGCCCTATCCAGTGCCGGCCCCGACATTTGGGTTGTCCAAGCCCGACCTCAAACTTGGTTGTCCTCTTAGTATTAAGTACTTCTTCCGTCCCAAATTGCTTGTCCCTTTCGGAAAAACATGAGAAATTAATTACACCATTTTTTATGGTAATAATGTACTTATGAGAATTTTTTACACCAATTTTTTCTGCTCAATTATGTTATGAATTTTGAATGGGACATACTTTTTTCTACATAAAAAAGGCTCAATGTTACACACCCCGTTAATTTTTTTTTGTCATTCACCCCGTTAACTTAAAAACACTAAAAAAAACTATATATCGGAGGCCAAAAGATCAAACATAGTATTGTAGTTTTGTAATTACTAGTACAATACAATAGTAAACTTTAAAAAAAATATCTACAACTAGAAAAAAAAAAAAGAACCAAACATATCAAAGTACTGCTCATATTTGTGTTTTCTCTAACTAATTAGGTTATCAACTTTACTCTCGTAAAAATACTATTAACAATAAAAATTATTGATTTTAAATCTTTTTATCAAAGTTTGTTGAGTAGAAATAAATTATTTTTGTTTATTTATCGTCAACATATATGTATTTGGAAACTCGATTTGAAAAGTTAGAAGTAAAATTAAAATAAACTAAGAGGGAATAAAGAAACACTCGTAAAAATATTTATTATTTGCAAAGGTTATGAACCTTGAACTCTACAACCACTGAAGCATAACTATGATGAAAGAAATGCTAACCAATAAACATATATGGTGTAAGAGTTATTTTTATCTGCAATATTGAATAAAAAAAAAGACAAAAAAGTTTATGGCCAAAAATATGTCCAGGGGGTGTTGAACCCTGCCCAACTGGATTTACTTAGTGCCCGCTAGCCAACGCTGCCAGCAGCATTGTTGGGACAGAGCATGGAATAATTTATTATTTATATACAATATGTCTATCTTCGGGAATTTTTTTTTTTTGGTTGCCCTAGTCTGGAGGGGTAGCCCAAGCCCGGAGGCTTGCGGGGCTTACCCCTAGGCCTGCCCTGGCCCAAGTTTAAAGGACAAAACAAAGGCCTACAAGCATCTATAAACCATCCATACAAGAAGTGAATACTGTGATAATTCTTATGCCTCGTTTGATTTAGGTATTAGACGCATGAGATAGGGATATGCGCGTGTAATCCCACCTTTTCCCTTGTTTGGTTCCCGCAAAGGCACTGGGATTAATAATCCCGGGATAAAAATTATCGCTATATGTGGGGTATTATATTATCCATGGGGGTGGGACTACCAATCATGGACTAAAGAGACGCGCGAATTGAAACACCTTTTATTACAAAATTGCCACGGAAATGTTTTGAGCCTCTCTCTCTCTCTCTCTCTCTCTCTCTACCAAATCGAGCTCTCCCAAAGATCGAAATAGGTACATCGTCTTCTCCCTTTCTCTTCTGTTTTCCCTCCCGATTGAACCAGGTACCATCCCTTCTGTTTTTTATTTTCAATTTGTTTTAGAAACCCTAAAATAAATTCTACAGTATTTCATTTTTCCCATTCACCAGAAGAAGATGGTCGAATTTGTTAAATTGATTTGTTAACATGAATGTTCTTCTGATTAACCTGATGGTGGTTTGCTAAAAAAGTTTTTGATTTACTTAACATTGTTCGTTTTTTTTTCCTTTCTATGCAATTACCTCTCCAAACCTGATGCTTTGAAACTTTTTTCAGACCAAGTTTTTTTTTTTTTTCCTTATTCTGTATAGTTTCTACTTTCTTTCTTTTCTCAGACCTTTCTTCAGAGCAAGTTTTTTTTTTTTTTTTTGACAAGAACTTTTGGGAATGAAGAATCAAGCAAACGAACAAAATGGCTAATTGATATATGGTTTCAAGAACTTATTTGTAATGAACTGTTTTTTTAGGTTGCCTTTGTGAGAAAGAGGGGAGAGAAAAAGAAGTAGTCCTTAGATTAATCTCAGAAATTAATGAATGAACCAAACATGGGGTAGCCTAACCAGGGGATATCCCGATATTAATCCTGCACGAATCAAAGAAGGGATTGTGTAGGATTTAGGATTAAATTAGTCTTAGGACAAATAGTCCAGGACTACTAGTCCCAGGATTATCAATCCCGCCAAGTCCGCGAATCAAACGAGGCCAGTACAGAGGTGGAATTACGCTAAAAATTTGGGAACAATCGACTAAAACTTACAAATACAACATATATGGACATTTCTAATCACATCTTTTGTTTGAGAACAATCGGCCTAGCCTCTCACCTCCAATTTTTGGATGGAATATTGGAATGAGACTCAGTTTTTCTCGTCAAACTTACATGCAACCAGTGTTAGATGCATGATTCATCATGCAGGGGACCGAATCACATGTAGTCATAAATTAACAACAAAATATCTTTCTCATGTATTGATAGAGTATAATAATTTCGAGGGGACCTTCCTTTATAATTTGTACAAACTAAACCTAAAATATAATACTAATAATTGGATAACTGGGAGGTGTGCGGGACCCAGGCCTCCACATGCACCCCTCTATCCGCCCATGCACACAACTGAGGAACTTTGCAACTACAAGAAGAAGCAAACCAAAATTTTTAAATTTCCATTTTATTAAGTCTTTTCACATTATATTTTGATAAAATTCCATACACAGGCAAACCAAGCATTTTTTCATCATTCCAGAAAGAGCAAGAGCAAGAGCTCCACCACAGTAATTGCACTCATTTCAGAAAGAGCAAGAGCCTAAACCATTTGAAATTGCCACTTGAATGCTGCCCTAACTATCATTTTGCGCATTAATGCCAAGTAAATGACTCATTATACCTGATGGTGTGGATGATCACTAAAGTGGTGTATAAAGTGATTCCCCAGCTTGGTAAAACTCAAACGCATACCTTTTTGAACATCTAATATGCATCCAAAAGCTACCAAATTTTTGATATCTCAAGTTGAAGTTAAGGTGTTACTCGCACTTCGACTAATTCTCGGATGACCAATTTCACTATCTATTAGCGGAGTCCATTGAAAGCCAAAACAAAGTTCCGTATAAACTATTCCATAAGAGTTGTTAGCAGTTGGGAGGAAAATAACAAGCTACCTAATGCTGAACATTAATTTAAAAAAGATACAATCAAAAGATTGTGAATCATTAATTCCAACAGGGTTGCCATTGGGCCACTTGCTAAAAACCGGAGTTGCAAAATAAAGCCTACTTTTCAAACACCTAATTCATAATCCAATCTATTGATGATTAATTAAAAGTTGGGGAAGATTTGAAACAGCTAAACGTGGCTGTCTAAGTGGCTTTTCAGACTTTTCTAGACATTTTTTATGGTTCGTTCAAACGAAGATGTATTTATTTAAGGATGAAAAGGATATGAAGTGGAAACTACCACAAAAAAATTAATAATAATAATAAAATTCAGAGTCACAATTGGATGTTGTTCATATGTATATGTCAGTTTACTTCTCTTTTTGACAAATCCAAAAGTTAAAATAGCACAGAGGATTCACCACCATTCTACAAAAGCTACAGCGCCCTACCTCCGTCTGAAAAAGATATTTCGGTCCATAAAATGAGTATTTAAAAATAATACATTGAGTATTTAAAAATACTACATTTTTGTCAAAAAATTCTTTTGCCGCTAATTATTAGATATCCATGAGTTCTTTTAATTTATTAAAGAATCTAAGTTTTTGTTTATAAAATGTACATATTTTTTAAGTTTTGCGGACCGAACGGTATTTGTGAGACGAAGGGAGAATTTTTTAATATAATACTGAGCCGTATTAATTTGTCTTTAACCTAAGTAAACCACTAGTAGGGATGTCCAAAATCAAAAGTTGGCTCGGTGGATGAGATGTTTTGATACCAAGCATAGCGTCCAAGTGTATGAGCATCCACACTGCTTGGGTAACGTGCCAAGATTTCTTGCCATTGCCAAAAAATGGCACAGTATAGGGCGAAATGTGTGCCATATCCACAAACTTAACTTCCTCTAAAAAAATTTGGCAAATACTATATTTTCTGTCATAATGGCAACATTTTTGGCAAAATGACATTGAGAAACAGAAACCACAACAGTTGAACTCCTCCAATATCTGATTGAGCTAATTTTTTGATGAAGATCCTTAAAAAGATGTTTAAAAAAAAACGAATTTTGCAAATCATGAGTGCTAAGGCCCTTGTCATTTTTTTTTTTTTGTGGCAATGAAAAAATGACATTCATAGGTGTCAGTGGCTCGATGCTCTAAGCTTCATTGTTATGAGGTGTAACTTGTCTTTTCCATCGTCAATTTAACTAATCATAGTAGTCTTTATAGTTAATTGAAGACCGAAATTGTTGTGAATTATATGTGATTAATAGTAAAACAATGGGTAAACCAAAAGACATCAAAAACTTGAGTTTGGGTCTTTGGACCTATGTCAAGTAGACTCTTGTTGAGATACAGGGTACATGTATCTGTCTAAGTGATGAATTCAATGAACTGTTTTATTCTCATGCCAAAGACACTAGAGCACTACACAATACTATAATATTACTCATGGCAACCTTAATTGCATCCATGAGTAAGTGAGTAACCAACAGTGTTTATAGTTCAATATATGTCTCATTTGAGTCATTTCTGAGTCTGAGCCAATTTCAGTGATTGCATGGCCCTATTGAGGGCTACTTCCTACTTGTGACTTGAGTATTATTGTGAGTGCAAGTGCAAGTGCAGCTGTGACTTGTGACTTGTGTATTTTTGTTGCTGCACTTGTTGCCTTCTTGTGTAGTTATGTTGCTGCACTTGTGTCTTATGGCTTTGGCCTTTGTGGCTTGTGCAGCAGTGCAGTGCAGGTGTTCCTTGTGTAGTTGTATTGTGGAATTGTGGTTCCATACTCCTTACTCCTTAGGCAGTTTAGGCTTACTACTAATTGCTAATGCTGCTAGTGCTGGCTCCTTAGTTCTTATGCTGTTGAGTGTTGACTGTTGGCCAACTTGTTATGGCGTGTTGCTCACTTGCTAGTTGTTGCACTTGGTGCCTTAGTGCTAATGTTGCTGGTTCCTTAGTGGCTTAGTGCTTGTGCAAGTGATGTGCAATCGTGTAGGTTAGGAAAATTCTGAAAATTCATTGTTGGACAATAATGCTTGCTGAGCCCCATTCAAGTAATACCAATTACCATTTACCACACATGACACATGCATACTGTTGTTGCTAACTTGCTACTTTTGTAGTTTTAAATGTTAAGAGGAAGGCCATGTACACGTAACAAGAGGAAGGCTGCAAGGGCAGCAAATGGGCATGGCATCAGGCGTCCGTTCTTTATTTTCTTTTTCATTTAAATTAGATAGAGACAGTATGGTTTTGTACTTTGTAAGTTGTAGACTTGTAAGTTGTAACTTGTAACAGATAATAATTAAGCTTTTTAATAAGTTGTGTATTTTTTTTAGTGCAACTGTGCAAGTGCACAAATTCTGGGCAGAAATTCAGTGAATGCATGCAGGTGTTCCTTGTGTAGTGTTGTGGTTGTGGAATTATGGTTCCATACTCCTTAGGTAGTTAGGCTTACTGGCTTACTGCTAACTACTACTTCTGGTGCTGGTTCCTTAGTTAATCTTGTGCAGCTATGTTGTTTAAGAAAAAATATATTTTTTAATTATTACAAAAAATTAAAATTTTCAATGAAATAAATTATTATAACTTGAAATTGTCCAAAAATTAATTTTATAGACTAAGTTTTGTAATACTTGCATTGCATCCTTTACAATTTACATTTTTTCTATAAGGAAATCGATGGCACGACTGGCGACACGGTTTAAAAAGGTAAGGCACGGCACGACCCGACACACGATTAAGTAAACGGGCCGGCACGGGTGTACGACACAACACGATTAAAAAAAGCACGACACGAAAGTAAACAGGCCGGCACGGCACGACACAACACGATTAAATAAAGCACGGCACGACATGACACGATAAAAAAGGCACCGCATGACAAAAAAAGAGCACGATACGACACAACACGATTAAGAAAATGGCACGGCACGACACAACCCGATTAATTAATTGGGCACGACACGATTTCAAAAAGACACGGCCCGTCACGGCACGGTAAAGTAAATTGGCACGGCACAAGCACGGTACGTCACGACACGATGAAGTAAACATGCAAGGCACGACACGACACGAAGCACAGAAGTTGAATGGCACGGCACGGCACGGCACGACACGACACGTTTGATAGCTCTAGGTCTTCTGCCTCGAGAAAAAACCCCAGAAACTTGTTGTCGAACTTACCTAACGGGTACACTGCCAGACGACAGTCTTGACCCAATATCCGAATCTTCGGGCTCTTCACAAAGAAATCTGCAATTTTCCGATCTTTTGCCCAAGTTCGAAGGGTTAAAAAATTATCTATAGACCAAGCGTAATCGGTCTGCCCGTCATCATCGCCACTCCTTACACGTAAAACCCGCCCCAAACGTTTCTCATTAAAATGTCCACACTGATCCCTTACGAATATCATCTCAGCCGTAATTGTAACACGATCCCTTATAATTCAACATTCCGCAAAATTCGGGATATCATGTAAAGTCGCATTGCCCGTAAATCTATATGACCAGTCAGTATTCAAACATTTGTCAATCTATATGACCAGTCAGTATTCAAACATTTGTCGTGGTTACTTACAGTGAATCGGAAATTGATATACTGATCGAAATCTGTACCATCCGGGTGAAAAATCTTGACGATCATCAAGCAGAATCCAGGGTTCGAATGCGATTTCTCCCCCTCACTAATCCCCATTCTACAACGGAGACCTTGACCTAGCACAAAAACGTCGCTCAACAAGCGTACGGGGTCGCGGATTGCCTCTGGTAACGTCCATGTGCATTGATAAGTATCGTCCATTTTCTGTATTAGGTTTAAGAATGAGAGGGTTGAAGGGGAATCGTACGGAGTAGTAGGGTTAGTAGATGACAAAGAAAGCAGAAGTGGAGCGTTGCGAGAGTAGTTCGATTATCTGAGAGTAGGGATGGCAACGGGGTATGGATCGGGGATCCTATTTTATCTTCCATCCCCAATTAGAGAGTCTTTTACCATCCCGATCCAATCCTCATTGGGGATATTAAATAAAGCACCAAACCCATATCCCGTTGGATATCGGGGTTTCCCCAAATATACGCTATCCAAACTAGAATATATAAGAAGTCAATAATAAAACCAAAGTGCAAGCCCAATAATCCAAACCAACCAAATAATAAAGTAAAAAAACTTCAAATTAACTTTTTCCAACCACTAATGTAGAAAAAATAACAGCAGTATAATAAAAAACCAATCCCAACAAACATCAATTTTTAAGTTTCATAAAGCGACAAACTAATAAATTTAAAAAAATAAAATGAAATAAGAAAAAAGGCTAAAAGTAAACGATGAGGGCTGAAAAATTGGATGTTGTTCATATGTATATGTCAGTTTGCTGGGTGTTGCTACAGTACACACCCCCCAAAAAAATTTCCATATGAGATTTTGTGACTTAAAATATGAGGTTTTGTGGCTAAAGGTATGAAAGGGCGTACCGTATGCACTCTCATACGGGTAGTCAGAAAATCTCATATAAGTCCACAAAATCTCATATTTAAGTCCACAAAATCTCATATGGTCAAATATGAGATTTTGTGGCACCTTATGGCCAGTCCACAAAATCTCATATGACCAGTTACAAAATCTCATATTTGTGCCACAAAATCTCATATGGATCAAATATGAGATTTAGTGGCACGTTATATGAGACATGTCTCATATTTGTGCCACAAAATCTCATATGGGTCAAATATGAGATTTAGTTGCACCAACTAAGAGATTTTGTGGCACAAATATGAGACATGTCACGTCAAATATATATATACGTGATATGTATCACATTCCCACTACAGGACAAAACCGTCGTATGAGATTTTGTGGCCCTCTATATGAGATCGATTTTTTTTCATATGTGGAGCCACAAAATCTCATATTTGGGTGTATATCGTACGCAAATCTCATATTTTGAGCCACAAAATTTTATATTTTGAGTCACAAAATCTCATATTTTGAGTCATAAAATCTCATATGTAGGGGTGTGTATTGTAGCATTCCTCCAGTTTGCTTCTCTTTTTGACAAATCCAAAAGTTAAAATAGCATAGAGGATTCACCACCATTCTACTAAAGCTACAACGCCCTACCTCTGTCCGAAAAGATTTTTTGATCCGCAAAAGGAGTATTTAAAATAATATATTTCTGTCAAAATATTTAATTTTTTTGCCGCTAGTTACTAGATATTAATGGGTTCTTTTAATTTAATAAAGAATCTAAATTTTTCTTAGTAACATGTACTGTATATTGTTTTCTAGTTTTGCGGACCGAACAATATTTGTGGGAAGTAGGGAAAACTTTTTGATAGTATTGAGCCGTATTAATTTGTCTCTAACCTTAGGAAACCACTAGAAGGGAATAGGAATCTCCAACGTCAAAAGTTGGCTCGGTGGATGAGATGTTTTCATACCAAGCGTAACGTCCAAGTGTAGGAAGCATCCACATCGCTTGGGTAACATGCTAAGATTTCGTGCCATTGCCAAAAAAATGGCACAACCTCTCAAATTCGGCAAATGCCATATTTTCTGTCATGAATGGCAACATTTTTGGCAAAATGACATTTGAGAAACGGAAACCGCAACAGTTGATCTCCTTCAATATCTGATTGAGTTGATTTTTGTATGAAGATCTTTGAAAAAAAAAAATCGAATTTTGCCAAAAAAAAAAAAGGCTGAACATGGGTGCTAAGACCCTTGTCATTTTTGTTGGGTAATGGGGCACTACTCATTACCCAAAAATGGCAGTGGCAAAATGTTATTTTGACGGGTGTGGATGCTCTAAACTTCATTATTATGAGGTGTAACTTGTCTTTTCCATCTTTAATTTAACTAATCATAGTAGTATTTAACTAATCATAGTAGTTAATTGATGACTTGTGGATCTTATGTGATTAAATTAGGACAGGAAATGTATTACATGAGGTAAAGTGAATTGCTCATCTGGTTGTACTCTTTGCCCATCAAGGGGGAGGTCTGATGTTTGAGTCTATGAAAAGATATCGAACCACTTTTAATGTTAAACCCACTAACTATCGTTGATGTATATCGTATGATAAAAAAATGTGATATTTGTCAAAGATTAACTTTGATCACTAAAGATCAAGATGGATTGAATCTTCTGGATGTTGATTATCTCACCCCTCTGCAATACTCTGCCATTAACTTTCATTTAATTATCTACAAAGAGCTAATTAATAAAATCACCAATTCATTTCTACTTGGCTATGCTAGATGAGATTTTGCCTCAAGAACAAAAGCTACAAACTCTTTCCTAAGATCATATTTTTCTGTTGTGGAAATGATAACCCAGTTTTTCATTCAAACTCAAAACAAATGTATGTTCTAGTTAGGGTGAGTTTCTACTATGATATTTTCTGTATATGTCAAGTGAATTGTGTCTCGTTCATGTCTTTACCAATGTCCCTTAGTTGTAATTTTAACATATTCAATCACTTGACGAGCTCATCAAAGTGAACAATTCAGGTCATTTTTCAGGATTCGAGATGGTTCAATATCCAAGGTGGGATTGGGGTGTATGTAGTGAGCAAACTCACTACACCCGTGTAGTGAGCAATCAAGACCGCCGGTTCGACTATCAACGGTTTGAATTAAACTTAATCCAAATGGATTTACATGTATGGTAATTTATTTAATCCGGACCATTATGCCGAATCAATGACCGTGATTACTCACTACACGGATTTAATGAGTTTGAGCAAACTCACTAAAGGCCCTGATTCCGGAGGTGGGCCGCATGTTGTGCCCCCAAAGCCCATTTTAGCCCCATAGACAACACAAAACAAGGGAATCAAATCAGTCAAAATGTCAAGTTAGCAGCAACAGATGGGGAGCTGTGTGGTAGTGGAGCTACAGAGGAACGCGCCCAAATGGAGCAAAGTGATCGACGAGATAGTAAGGATAGAGAGAAAGATCTTCCCAAAGCACGAATCACTTGCTAGATCATTCGACGAAGAATTGAGCAAGAGGAACAGCGGATTGCTTTACTCCGATGTCGACGGAGATGTCGCCGGCTATGTCATGTATTCATGGCCTTCTTCACTCTGTGCTTCCATTACCAAATTAGCAGGTTCAGACCCAACTCTCCCTAACCCTTTTCTTCCTAATCTTAATGTTTACTACATCTGTGTGTATTCATATTTTTATGCTGCAATTGAATTTGGTGCATATGATGTTGTACCCTAATAGAAAGGGGGAGTTTTTCGATTTGGGTGAAGTCTGTCCCATGAGAGTTTGGATGAAGGGCCCGCTCTCAAATTCTGGCTCTGCGCTAGCAGTCGCGACTCCAGAATTTTTTTTATCAGGTGTTCAAAAATTACCTTCAACTCTACCAGCTCTATTAACTTGTCATAGATATACAAATTTAGAAATATTAGTGTCAATAATACAACCAAATAATATGAAAATACATAAGAAGTCGTAATTGCACGTTCTCAGCGAATTCTATATTTTGGGACAAGAAAAATTGAACCGGCGCATAAACACACTAGTTTTTATTGTAGGAAATTGTGTGCCAAATAGTTTCACACGGATTTTTTTTGACATATGCTCTTATGTGAATTTCTAGATTGATGGATGTTCATAGTATATGACTAAGTGTTCAAACAAATCCAATATAAAACTATTACGTGTAATATAAAATATAAAAGAGTTTAGAGTGTTCAATTAACCATCTCTAGGAAGCTATGAGTTGCCTATGGCGTTTAATTGAGTTGTTTACATTTGATTGATTTGTGGGCTGATGAATGTGGAGTTGTGGACCCACAATTGTGTCTATAGCCAATGTTTTAAAACCCGGACCGGACCGGCCGGTTCAACCGGTTGGCCCGTCGACCGGACTTTACTCCAGTCCGGTTTCACCAAAAAACCGTCTTAAGTAAAAGAACCGGCCTTAAAAGTGAAAACCGCCCAAATCCAGCTGTTGAACCGCTGACCCTATGGAACTGGCCCCGAGTCAACTGAACCGGAACGGAAATTTTGAACTGCCTTAATACTATTTAATGCCTCCAGCTGTAGCTCATAGGCCAAGAAAGGCAACTTTAACTGCACCCAGGCAATTAATTAGCACCTTTCTCATTGAAGAGAAGGCTTGCAACGTTTTATAGAAGCAAAAGTTATCAAGGATTGCATTTTTACCGATGTGGGATTGGAGAAATTTCTCTAGACTCCACATCTTTCCAACTCCTCCTCATTTTACTCCAAATATTTTTATATAATTATTTTGGTTACTTTTAAATAATTTTTTTTTTATAAATATAATTATGATGTCACGGTTCGACCGCGGTTGAACCGGTGACCCATCCTGGGCGTCCCTTTTCCAGTTCGCTCACCCGTCCGGTTTTTAAAACATTGTCTATAGCCATTCAATGCATTATGCATGTGCGTCTACCTACATCGAACGGTGCTGAATTCAGTCATTATGTTCTGAAGTTGCCTTCCTTGACTTTTTGATATTTTGAACGCTCTGTATCTAGGTCAAATATATAGAAGGGTTGAGATGGGATAGGGTGATTGAATTCGTGTTGGGAACAAATTTGTCCAAGAAAAGTGAATTTGCAGTTCAAGAAAACTCAAGGAAGGTAAAGCACACACATTGTCATCAGACACCAAAAACCCCAACTTTTCTAAGGTCTGACCATCAGGATCAAAAACCTCAGAAGTCAAAACAGCAAACCGATTTAGATTCATTTCACTCGAGAGGCCTTTCTTTGCCTCACCCCCACCAACTGTACCAGATGAATTCTCACTGCACTAGTTGCTCCAGATGCATAATTAGCCACAGTATGAACAAAACCGGAAACACCTCTTTCCTCCAAATTAGGATTTATGACAATACCAACAGGAATTTCCACACGCTCCTCAACAGGGAAGCAACCTCTTTAATGTGATTACAGGGTCACCATTCCGAACGAAAAAAATGATTATTTGTCATTTAAAAAATTATGCAATTCCAAACTAAACAATTGATCATTTATGTCATTTATTTGATGGTTTAACCTTTTGAGATACTTATTCTTTCTTTTTAATATGATTACAGGAGTCATAATTCATTTAGATAGTATTTACGCTTATTTGATATGTGATCCATCCGTGTTGAAAAAGTTAGATGAGGATATTGGGTTTATATACTGGATCAGTATACTTAATACAAAAGATATCGAAAGAAGCGTGTTTGGTAGTTCTACGTTCTGTAAATCTAAAAGAATATACTTGATGGAAAGGTCAAGCCTGTCGGTCGAAGATTCTGGATTCCTGAATGGTGAATCAATTTCTTTCATCTTCCATATACCAGAGCATTCAGATCCATTGGTTAGTGTTCCAACCTATTGAAGTGAAAGACTAATTCAATCCCAAGTCTTAACCATAAGGCCAACCCCTTGGGTTATCATCCTATGAATATTCTATAAGTATAATCATCTATTTATGGTCGTTCTATCTAAAAATGCCGTTTTTTTTTCTTTCAAATCTTTGTTGCCATTAGACATGAGATAAATGTCCGTGATAGCACTGTAGCAGTATTTCACGATATGGAGAGGGTAGCAAAATGAGAAAAATATGACTTACTGAATCAGACTACTAAATCAACAAGCCAATTCTGATTGTTTAGGCTATATCATCCTTAGTATCGTGTAGAAAACACTATAGCACTTACATGAACAGGAAATAGTCAATAGAAGTCAACTAAATCACTAATTCGAGAAATTACTCTTTCTTCCTTTAATAGCGAAATACTGCTATCACAGACATTTATCTCATGTCTAATGGCAACAAAGATTTGAAAGGAAAAAAAAAAAATATCATTTTTAGATAGGACGACCAATAAATGATCATACTTATAGAATATTCACAGGATGACAACCCAAGGGGTTGGCCTTGTGGTTAAGACTTAGGATTGAATTAGTCTTTCACTTCAATATGTTGGAACACTAACCAATGGATCTGAATGCTCTGGTATATGGAAGATGAAAGAAATTGATTCACCATTCAGGAATCCAGAATCTTCTACTGACAGGCTTGACCTTTCCATCAAGTATATTCTTTTTGATCTGCAGTACGTAGAAGTGTAGAACTACCAAACACGCTTCTTTCAATATCTTTTGTATGAAGTATACCGATCTGGTATATAAACCCAATATCTTCATCTAACTTTTTCAACACGGATGGATCACATATCAGATAAGCGTAAATATTATCTAAATGAATTCTGACCCCTGTAATCACGTTAAAAAGTAAGAATAAGTATCTCAAAAGGTTAAACCATAAAATAAATGACATAAATAATCAATTGTTTAGTTCGGAATTGCATAATTCTTTAAATGACATAAATAATCATTTGTTTCGTTCAGAATGGTGACCCTTGTAATCACATTAAAGAGGTTGCTCCCCCTGTTGAGGAGAGTGGTAATTCCTGTTAGTATTGTCATAAATCCTGATTTGGAGGAAAGAGGCGTTGCTGGCTTTGTTCATACTCTGGATAAGTATGCATCTGGAGCAACTGATGCGATGAGAACTCATCTGGTGAAGTTGGTGAGGCAAAGAAAAGTTCTTCGAGTGAAATGAATCTAAGTTAGTTTGTTGTTTTGACTTCTGAGGTTTTTGATCCTGATGGTCAGAGTTTAGAAGAGTTGGGGTTTTTGGTATTTGATGACAATATGTGTGCTTCTTTTTCTTAGGGAAATGATAAGTTCAGGATCACCTCATGGAATATTAGGGGATTGAATAATCCGCTTATGCAGAAAGAGGTACATCTTATGGTTACTTCTCAGAAGTTTGTTTGGTGTTCTGGAGTCTAAAATTCGTTCTGATATAATGGACTCAGTTGTGGCTCATTGTTTCCCTGCCCATTCTCACAAGGTAGTGTTGCTAGAGTCATTGTCCGGTGGGATTCTAGTGTTATTGCTGCTACGATTTTCTTCAGTTCTAACCAATTGATTTGTTTGCAAGCTGAGTGTTTGGCTACGAAGAAAATCTTTGTATGTGTCTATAGTATATGGCCATAGTGGTGTATGTGGTAAGGAGGGTGTTGTGGGCTGATATGAGAAGGCTGGCTGCTTCTTTGAAGGATTATCCTTTGATTCAGTTAGGAGATTTTAATGTGGTTAGAAGACAAGCTGAGAGGAGTGGGGATTTTGATACGTTGGCTGCCAATGACTTTAATCAGTGTCTTTTTGATGTGGAGTATGGAGATGGAGGATCTGTTGACCAAAGGTTTCTAGAGCTCACATCAACCAATAATAAAGGCCTGGCTTTGTATGGTCATGTGTGGTAAAATGCCCAAGAAAGACTCGAAATTCAACATCGCCCAAAGCATTGTCTCACCTAACAAATTAAGTCTGGATTTATCTTCTAATTCTTGTCATCCCATCAGTGAGGTTTGCTTCAACACCGTGACCTTCGCTAAAAACTTAATGCTTCCCCTTCTAGAAACCCACAATTGGGTTTAAGAAGCCCCCAACAGCGTAAACGAAGCAGAGCCAAGTTCCATATTTTCAAAACATGTATAGCATCTAATTACTGAATTCTTGATGTTGATTCTATTAATGATGCACAAGGAACAATACCAAGAAATAGATGGTTTGACAAGTTCTTCTGCCTCGAGAAAAAACCCGAGGTTTGAGTTTTGTAAGACCTCGGACAGCCACAACCATACATAACACAGGAGTAGGGAAAGAGAATATTTGTATTACACTTGAACTCAGGCTTGGTGCAAAATGGCTAGAACCCATCCTTATTTATACTACTCCATGGAAGACTCTAGTCCAAAGATATTTTGACACAATAAACTTTGAGGTAAATTCTAAAATTACGCATGTAGATATTTCACACGGATATTCTAGAGCTTTCTTCTAGAGTTTCCAAAAACTAGATATTTATATCTCCTACACTAATATCTTCTATCTTTGGGCTTGTTTGGACTTTACTTTCTTGTGCCAAAATACTAAATCTAGTTTATGCTTCAATAACGTTAATAATAATTACAATACATAACTAAAATGTAGATACACATCGCCAGCAAACTATGCTTACATTAAAAACAAAAATTTAAGGTACAAAATTTGTAGTCTCTCAACTGGGACCTATCACATTTAGGCTTTCTGCTGCCTTCGTTAGGGAAAGAGCAGAAGAGTCTTTATATTTTTTTTGGGGGCAGAAGAGTCTTTATATGTTTCAAGCAAAACACAATCAAAGTATGGTTCTTTGTTTCTCTACAAGCCCTATATTGAGGTTGAATTTCTATCAAAATGCTCTGAAAGATGCCATAATTAGATCAAACGGCTTAGATTAATGCATTTCGGGTTTCGCTTCTTGAAATAAGGTCTAACTTTTTCTCAATAAGTAATCGTAGGATACGTACCGAATTTGGATACGCCTGTAAATTGTAGGATACGCAATCGTATCGTAGGATTTCCATACAAAAAGAATACATGGTGGGATACATATCATGTATCGTATGTTTTTGACAACTATGGTGACACGGGACAGTATTCAATCTCCGTGATTATCAATCTTGATTACTTCATGATCAATCTTCATTATTTTTATCGGTTGCTTTATGCCTCTTTTTGGATCCAATAATGTTATGCAGAATTTAATATTCTACTCCTTCCGTCCCAAAAATTTAGACATTTTTACTGTTCTGGCCCTATGAAAAAATTGTCTCTGTCTTTTAATCTGTAATATTTTTTATAAGCATTATAGATCTCGTCATAGATTTCAATTAGTTCTATTGAACAAAGTTTTAAAAATCACATAAAATATGGATTGAAACATAAACAATTTAAAAATGATACGCAATCCTGAAAGTGTATAACATTATGGGACAGAGGGAGTACTACATAACAATATTGTCGGTCCTACAAAGCTTTGATATTTATGTGATAATTGTATGAGGTGGATCCCAGTATTGTTATACTCATTTAATTTTAAACTAGTGGAAAGTCATGTGCGTTGCACGTCGTATTTTTTCCGATTATTTTCTCTGATAACCTTGAGCTTTTGCTTGAATGATAATTAGTGGTGGAAAGTGTGAGGCTGCCAAATTGCTACTAGGGAATCACCAGTTTAAAACTTCCACCACAGTATTTTGCCATGGGAACTTCCACCACAGTATTAGACTGGTGGATTTTTTTTGTTCATTTCTAGTAGAATTTAGATTGATCGTTATGCAAAACAACATCTGAGTATTTCATTAGTTTAACGTGTCTCTTTTGCCCATTCAGTTGCTGTTTGTTTACCTATTTCTTTTCCTAGCAATGGGGTAGAGCCAGGATTAGGTTGTGATGCTTTGCCAGCTTAAAGCTTTGTACCAATAGGGTGAAGGCAGTTTTTGAATCTTTCGGCCCTGCAAGCACCATGAATTAACAGATATGCGAGAAGAGTCTGGTAGTTATGGTTTAAATGGAGGTTATCCAATAAAAGAAGTTAATTAATAGCACAAGAAGGTATTTGAAGCGTATCTCAGAATAGAGCAATGGATTTCATCGACTGCTTATTTAACTGAATGTCTGAAATGTTATGAGAACCCAATTTGATTCTTATACCCTGTGTTCCTTTTATTGATGGGGACAAAATTCAGTGAAGGAGGGCTATAGGAGGCAAGGCCATGGAGAGTCTCTGCTTGAAGAAGCAATTAAGAAGTGCAGAACTAGAAGTGTCCACCGCATATCTCTCCACGTTGATCCCGCAAGAACTCCAGCCGTGACTCTCTACAAGAAATTTGGTTTTCGAATCGATGACCTGATAGAAGGTTACTACTCTCCAGATCGAAATGCTTATAGAATGTACTTGGATGTTGATCGTAACTAGCAGAATGGAGGTTGATACATATAGATTCATCTCCTTTTGAAAATGAGAACAGCAGTTTTGTGTTTGTTTCTGATCCCATGCACGAGAAAAGCCTTTTGTTTCACTTCAAATCGATGAAGCATTTGATCAATATTTCCTATTGTGTCAATTCATTCCGGCTATGTTTGGATGACTGGAATCTTGATTAGGAATAGGAATTTCATTCCGGTGTGGATTAGTTTAGTAATCTTATGCAAGAAACATATACTTAGGAAATTTATCAAAGTTTTCTTTTTTAATGTTTGAGCCAGGAATCTCAGATTGCCGTGTGGTAAGGGAGTAATCAGATTCTCATTTAGTAATTTGGGAATGTTATTCCTGGTTGAATGTTATCAGGAATCGCATTTCTATTCCTTGTCTCTTCCAAACAATGGAATCATAAAAATTTGGAATCAAATTCCCATTCCCGTCTTTTCAAAACGTTGGAATCATGGAATAAGGCATTGCATTCCTCCTCAAGATTCCCGCCATCCAAACGGAGCCTTCATTTATGATGTGATTTCGAGATAAATCCATTGGTCACCGAAATGGAAACCTGAATATCAGGGACCTTTTTTTTTTTTTTTTTTGCTGCTTACTTTTTTCTTCTCATCTCTTGCTCATACAGATCCAAGTACACAAGTAGGGAGATTGGCAGCTATCCTTTGAAAAACTTAACCAACAGAAGTTTTCTCATCAAATCGCTACTAATCTGATTACTCAAACAAACAGAAGGATATGTCAGCTACGTAGGTATTCTAGACTCTCTGTAAGAATTTATGAAATGGGACAATAGGAAGCTACGTAAAAACAAGGCTGGAAACAATTTCCTGAGTTGTCATAGGCCAATATTAGCAGTAAAAAAATTTACAGTAAAAGACAAATGGTGCAATGTGGTTAAAAAATACTCACTATTCACAACTTTCATAAAATTATTTATATTTTTAACTGATATTTTTCTTATTCGATATCAATCTTGTGTTAATAAAATTTTCTTATGGAATGAAGTTTCTAGAATCATACGAGAACTATAAATTATAGATATAAATAATTTTAAAAAAAGTGTGTAGTGGCTGGAAATTACCTCTTGGCCCAAATCACATTCAAAACGCAAGGCCCATATCGGCGGTCAAGTTCCCCGGGCCACGGCCCGTTAGCCCTCGCCCGTGGCTTGGGTCGAGTCTCGACCAAACCCTCATATGCTCTGAAGCTCTAGTGCAACTCCAATCTTGTTTGCCCACGTGGCACCAATGGTAGTCCGCTTGAGGGACGCAAGCACGGGGTGCACTGTGCATCGTCGCACAGTGATTGTACCGTTCGATCTGATGGCTCCTATTTGATCTTGCCACGTGGCGCGGCCGTGCATGGTACTGAGTGTGTGATCTACAACTTCTGCATGGTTCGGCCATGTGTCACCATTCCAATTCTACTATGTGGCACATTCGCTATTTCAACCACCTGACTCTACTTGTAGAACGTCGTGCGTGACATTGGTTCAAAAGGTGGATGTTGAGCTCTGGTTGTCGGAGAAAGGTTGTCAATGACGTTGCCCGATCATGGGGATGGCAAGCGACACCCTAGGCTTCAAGTCGGGTACTCCTGCAAATACCTTTGTGATGAACCCAAATAGGTATTCTCTCTTCTCCTTGCTTAAGCTTGGTTTTTCCCTTCTTAGATGAGTTCTAAGTTCTAACCTACGCTTTGAAGTGCCCTCCGGCCACATGCGGTACTAACTGGTTGTTGCTCTTTTCTGTATCAGGAGGAAAAGGAGATAATAAGTAATACCCTAGTCCATTCGAAACAGGTCCGAAGAAAATAGAGTTTAGGCCTAAAGAGTGAGCAGCATCCTCACAAAGTGTAAATAGTGAATATGGTCAATGATTATGAGACGGTGGGAGTAAATTTCTTGAATTAATTTCAGATTTGTAAATGTCAGGAAAAAAATGCCAAAAAAAGGAAAGAAAGGAAACAGAGGAATAAAAAAAGAAAAGAAATTCAGATGTGTGAATTTCAGAAAAAAAAATGCCAAAAAAAGGAAAGAAAGGAAAAGGGAATGAAAAAGAAAAGAAAAACTTTTGAAAATTCGGAAAGACGTAAGAAACAAGCGAAATGATCGGCCAGCGTCACAAACAAACAACGTTCTTATCATTCGACCCTCCGTTCGCGCACGATTGTTTCTAACCCTAAATTCTCAGATAACATTTGGGGGTTTTTCGAATTCATCTGTAATTCAATCTATTTTGGGGGTTTTTCGAATTCATCTGTAATCCATAGGGTTCGGCAATGGGGAGAATGCTGAGGAGTTGCATGCAATCGCTGCTGAAGCTGGTGAATTCGGTTGTTGGGATGATTGGAATTGCGATGATACTCTTCGCTCTGTGGATGATTAGGGATTGGCAGAGGCATATGGACAATGGCCCTTCCCCCTTCGTTGGTCCCTACACTCCTGCCCCATGGTAACCCCTTTCCATTCTCACATATTTCCCCCCTTTTGCCTGCGTATATATATACATATTTACATTTATGAAAAGTCTATCAAAGCAACATTATTCGCAACAATATGCACAACATGCTCGCGTGACATGTTTCATTGGCAATTGATTGAAATGCAAGAGATGGAAAGAGGAAAACATCGAATTGTGATTAATTGGGGTTGGCAGTTTTTTTTTTTCCCCCTTTCTTCTTTCAGCAGTTTCTTTGGGTTATTAAGTGAGGGGTATGGGCAACTAAAATGAGAGCCAGCTTCAAAATTGACGGTCATGCCAAAAGCGGTGTTCTCCTTAAAATTATCATGGATCATGGGTATATATAGATGTGTGTCGTTCTGTGCGTGTAGATTTATGTACGCAAATGCTTTTCGTGTCCCTTAGAAAATTTCCAACTGTTTTCCAGGTAGGAAAGTTATTTTCTTTGGCTTGTCATTGTATTTGAACATAATTAGTATTTGACAATATTGCTCCAATGTCTAAAGGGTGATTACAAGAAAACAGGAGTGTGTTTTTGTGGAGGGCCCCCAGGGGCCCCAGGAGTGGCTTGAGCTAAATCCTTTGGCAAATTTGACACATAATTTGGAAAAGCTAGGGATTTGGCATGGGGTTGCCGGGTTGGAGCTGGGT
Source organism: Gaultheria prostrata (assembly GCA_036023075.1). NCBI lineage: Eukaryota > Viridiplantae > Streptophyta > Magnoliopsida > Ericales > Ericaceae > Gaultheria > Gaultheria prostrata. The sequence continues at coordinate 25,690 of JAXBDA010000315.1, read as the reverse complement.
TTTTTGAAATTGGTGCCAAATTATGGTTTCGTAAAAGGCAATGACTTTGTGTTGGATATGCTCTTTTGCATGAAGAATTAATTCATGATTTTCTTTGTTACAAGAGTGGGACAATCTTTCTTTTGGGTGGAAAAAGGTGTTAATTTGGATTGCTTTCCTTTAATCTTCGTTTTCTTTTACTTGTTTCTCTGGTTACTCATGCCTGGTTACTGAGAAATGGAGGGAAGCAGAGGATGGTTCCTTGAGAGGAATCAAAGATATTTTTCTTGGTACTTGAATCTTTTATCTAAAGTTGATAAAGATGAATTTAACTCTCTTAGTGACTACCTTGAAAAAATAATTTGTTGCTCTATTAATTCAGAAAAGCTAAATGATTGAATCACCTCTATTAGGTCTGGGCGGAAACTTCATGGACTCACCAAGTCAAATAATCCCATTCACTTTTTGCCTGACTTAGTAATTTGGAAATTGTCCATCTTGAATGGAACAATGTGAATAAGTAAAACAGTAGCAGCCATCTCAAATGCAGTATGAGGACAGATGGTCAGTTTTTCATTTTAGGGATGATTAAAAGTTCTCGTCTACAACATGTGTGTTAACAAACCGTTCATATCTAATTCACGATGGTTGGTTTAAAGATTGATAACTTGGTTCAGTGGCAAATGTCTTCCGAGTACTAGGCAACTAAAGCAGCAGTATTTTGTTTTTGTGAAATGGAAGTTATCAAATAAAATGTGACAGAAAATTGGCTGATGTCTGAATCTACTTTAGGGTTGATGACTTATTATAGAATTGATTCGGGGGGCAATTAATCATGGAAGATACTGAAATGTACATATGGTTCAAGAATTAGAATTTATGTGTCCAGTTGGGTTATAGAATGGATGCTGATGTCGCTATCAAATGCAGAAATGCTACCTATTGGGTTGCACAATTGATGCTCATATCGCTGGAGCTGACTTTTGTGTGTGTTACCTAATTCAAGTTTCAAAGTGACTGCAGAATTTCTAGTTGCTGGGTGGGGAAAATCCTTAACCGGGATAAAGTGTACTTGTAGACCTGAGAATTTGAAAAGTTATTTTGTCTCAAATGCTTAGTCTCTGCTTGTTACATTTTTATCTTCACGAAATGTTTTTATTTAAATCCGCTTAAACTGCAGGTTCATGTACACCTTTCTTGCCCTTGGTGTCACTTTGTGTGTGATAACATGCTCCGGCCATATTGCTGCAGAGACTTCTAATGGTTGCTGCCTTTATTGCGTATCCTTTTAGCGAATTGTCTCATTAATTCCTTCATTGTTTTTTTTTTTAAAGGTTTACTTCAGAGGTTTGGGAATATACATGAAGCACTTTGTCCTCTTAAATCTCAAGGACTAAGATAATCTATCTGGATTCTCTCATTCTCTAGAATCATTAGACTTGCTTTGTCCTCTTAAATCTCAAGGACTAAGATAATCTATCTGGATTCTCTCATTCTCTAGAATCATTAGACTTGCCGGTTTACTGCCTTTCTTCCATTTTTTCTTGGGTCTTCATTCGAGAAGGACATGATATGGAGTCAATCATGGAAATAGGACATAAACTATTTCCTTAACGCCAAGAGGACAAATCACCCATACATTCCAAAATGCCCCCGCTAGCCCATGAAAGTGCCTAAACCCCCCAAACCATATGAAAGTGTCTAAATCCCAAACCTAATGAAAGTGCTTAAACCTAAACCCTAGGCTACCTTATGAAAGTGCCTAAACCTAAACCTTAGGGTACCCTATGAAAGTGCCTAAAATCCTAGGGTGCCCTATGAAAGTGCCTAAACCACTAAAACCCTATAATTGGAAAGTGCACCCTAAACCTAAACCCTAGGGTTCCCTATGAAAGTGCCTAAAATCCTAGGGTACCCTATAAAAGTGCCTAAAGCACTAAAACCCAATAATTGAAAAGTGCACCCGAAGTGCCTAAACCCACTATACCCTACCACAAAGAACCTAAACCCCCTAAATTTGAAAATTGAACCCACCCCCAAAATTGAAGAGAGAGAAATCAATTTTGTCCCATGCATCAATTAATACCCGTGCATAAGAGAGGAGAGAGAGAAGAGAGGTCTTGGCTTGTCCCATCAATTGTTACCCACCCATCCGTTTCTCTCTCATCTCCCAAGGCAATTCCAAGTTTTTCTTTTGATCCGCAAGACAATTCCAAGTTCCAACCGACAATTTAGACTGCAATGTCGGGCTTCCATTTTTCGGCAGTGCATAAGGCGCGCGCAAAAAGGTTTCATTAAGGTTATTTTTGTCTAGTATTGTCCTTAAACCCGTAAAAACTTCTAATCCATGTATTAAGGCCTTGAAATAAGTTGGTTGGACAAAAATCCATTAAAGAATCCAAACTTGGCCTCTTGGCCAATTGTCCGTTTTTTCTTTAGAAGCTTTTGGTGGAAACTTTACATTAGAGCTGAAATCACTGTTTATGCTAGATAGTGCCATTGAATGTGTTTCCCATGTAACCTGAACGTTTATTAACTCATGCTGCCAGTGCTACCTTGTAGTCAGGCAATGCCTTGATGTGGCTAGATAATTGATAAGCGGCTGACATCAAAACTTCATCTGTTTTTCATTTGAATCAACGCTCTAGCATGCAATTTAGGCATGTATATTGTTATGGATCTATTCTTAGTGGGTACTTTATGTCAGAGAGGTAGGAAACCCTGTTATTTGGGACTGATCGAATCCTCTAGAGTTTTCTAGTGCTCTTCTATTTTGTTCGCCTTTGTTTTGTGTACATTCAAGTGAATACGTTGAATTCTGATGATATAAATTTCTTAGGCTTTAACAAGTGGATCATGATGCTAGTCTGACTTGTTCCAAAATCATTGTTTAATGGAACTATATTTGAGATGACGAATAGTTAGCACGTCCTTTTTTTTGGATATCTGGTCCATTGATGACCTTGATGGGTTTTAGTACATGGTGTTTGTCTTCTTGCTTCTTGTGCTGGAAGCTGCAGTGACTGCTGATGTATTCCTGAACCACAACTGGGAGGAGGTATGTTACAACTAATTTAGTCATTCTTCACCAAAAGACTGTAGGGTTTCTGACTTTCTGTGCTGTTGATCCATGCTAATAGTTAATATGTTGCTATCATTCTTATGTGTTCTGTTGCCTCGACACCAGGACTTCCCTGCGGATTCAACTGGGTACTTCAACGAGTTCAAAGATTTCGTCAAGAAGAACTTCGAGATATGCAAATGGATTGGCTTGTCGGTTGTGTGTGTGCAGGTCTCTCTCTCTCTCTCACACACACACACACACACACACACATTGAGCTTGCACGCATGTAAAAAGACATGGGTAGGGCAGAGAGCTATTCGATTCTGTGGTCAGGGTTTTTATTCAACTATCTTTCAAATGGTATAAGCTTATTTCATGACACTAGACAAAACACAGAGAAAATTAAACACGTCACCGGAAGGTGTTAGTCTGACATTTGACCTTTGAGATTTGATTGGGTAATATTTCTTGGGTAACAATCACCCTTCTCACACCTTAATTGGGTTTTATTCTCCAGATAATATTGTTGAAACAAATTGAATGGTGACAACTAGTTTTGGATTGTATTAGCCTCTGATACATGTTTCTCTTGTAATTTTTTTTTTTTTGATTGGCATGTTTGTCTCCTAATTGCACTTCCTTCCTCGTAAATTTCTTCTCCCCTAAGTTTTGTGGTATATAGAAAGTGGCTTCTCTCCATCTTTTGATTTATTACTTCTTTTTCGTGGTAATCTCTCTCTCTCTCTCTCTCTCTCTCTCTCTCTCTCTCTCTCTCTCTCATTTTCCTATTCTTTAACTTTATGTGATGAGTCTTATGTTTTTCATTCTATGATGAATCCGTATCACTTCTCTCTGTCTCTGGTCTCGTGTGGTTAACTGTAATGCTGCCCCTTGCAGTGTCTTTGTATGTTACTAGCTACGATTCTGAGAAATTTGGGACCACATCCTGAAAGATGCTACGATAGCGATGATGATTATACTCCAGACCGGGTCCCACTCTTGAAGAATTTTGTTCATCCGCGGTTCGCTGTTGGAGACCCTATCTACGGATCCAAGAATGATTCTTGGAATGTAAGGATCCATGATAAGGTAAAGGTTTGTCATTTTAACTGTCTTAGACCATTTACATAAATCCTCCCTCTCGCCCTTCGTTTTTGGTTTGTGGCACTATTTTGCCAAGTTATTAGCCATGATCCTAACCTTGACCTCTGTTTCTTTCTAAATTTCCTCTCTCCTTCAACTTTCATTGTCCTGTCTGATTTTGTTCTCTGAGCTTATCATTCAAGAATCCTACTTTTAACATTTTTTACTGTACCATTTCCTCGATCTACGTAAAATTTAACCACTGTCGTTGCTTGATTGCTTCAGTTGTCATCCAATTGCTTTTTGCTGATTATAAAACACCTCAACCATTTTATCCATTCGGCTCTGTGTCAAACTTTCAATATGTATTGCCTTCTTTAAACTCCCAGTTTCATTGGTGAATGAACTAGGAAAAATGAAACAAATCCTCCTGGATTATGTTTTAACACATACGTTTTTTTTTTTCCATTTACTCGACATGCTTACTTCTTTATTCATGATACCTTTTTTCCGTGGATATAAAAAGCCCTACCTTGTCACAGTTGGATCACCACATTAATATCTCTTGTTTCTCCTTTATTTTTCCAGCCAAACAGGTGAAAGAGGATTTGGATTGGGACGAACTTCATTTGGATGATGAAAAGAAGATCGAAGGCATGGCGAGGTTAGGGTAAATATGTACAAATGTTGAATGTATAAAGAAGAGAGAATGAACAGTTTTATGAACTCTAGAATTCCCTGTTTGTTATACTGGGATCCTTCTCTTATCACCCTTTCCCATAAACAATTGAACACACCAGATGAAAGATAAAAAGAGAACTAGGGAAAAGGTTAAATCTGCCAAGCTTTCCATTTCTCCTCCAAAGTAGGCCTTCTCAAAAAGTGAACTCTCTTGGATTAGTAGTCCTTTGAACGAGATCTCGTATGAGAGAGACCTCGTTCCATTCGTCCCTTGGTGTGGGTGGTAAAAGCCTATGGGTGATTGACCCTTTTGGGACTCGCGGCCAAGGGTCTGGAGTCCTCGTAGTCGCACCGGGGTCGTAGCTACTCTGGTTGCCCTGTCCCGCACTCCTTCTAGGTCTAGGGAAGGAAAAAGGTTCCGGTGCTTGTGGACACTGATGCTGATTACATACATTAGCGAAAGAATTCCTGCTACAAGTAATTTGCTTTTGGTATACTAATTGGGACATTTTTTAGTGCTATACAGTGGATGGAATCACTCAGAATCTTCTTCCAACTGTTATGGCTACTTTATAACTACGTGATAATCATACTTTCAAATTGTTCTTCTTAAGCAATTGTCCGCTCAACTCTTCTATTAAAAACAGTTTCCACCCTCCATTTATTTATTTATTTTTGTAAAATTGAGTATAGAGAAGTAAAACTCATCTAATTGATACTTCGGGCCTAGTCCATACGGAGATTTGCTTCGAGAGTAACTTGCTTCGAGAGTAACTGGGCTTTCCGTAGCGGTGCGATTAGGCCCCTAAGTTAACTTGAACGCCTGCGTTATAAAAAAAACTTGTCAGTTTGGATGTGATTGAGCAAATGACCAAAAAGCTGCTTTGCTGAATGTAGTTGGAACTTTCGTTTGGGGTTTCTAGAGAATGGGACTTACCACTGTCACTTAAATTGTTTTTTTGCTTTATTTTTTAGTATGGAATGCAAGGTTATTGGTAGTTGCTCTTTTATTTATTGGGTAAGAAATATAAAAATTCCGAGGTTGAATTTTTTTTCGACCCCCGAAATCTAAATCCCAGATCCGCCACTAGATGATGGCTTAGAACAACTTATCGCAGTGGTTGAGCATCACCAAAAGCTGGATGGTGGAAGAGAAGTAACTGAAAATTCTTCTATATTATTAGCTTTCGTATCAATCACAAATTTATATATTAATGGTTTAGAGATAGTGATTACCATTGTGAGGTGGTTGAGCCTCTGTACGAAAAAAGTGTCAGTAGCTGTCCAAAATACTTTTGGACGGTTGAGATGCGTGCTCGGGCACTTCGTCGGCCGTACCCTATTTGCACCCAAGTTTTTCTCGTCCGTAGGGCTGCTTCCCATGTTTCGTTATAAGCACGAGCTGTTAGTACTTGGTATGAGTAACGGAATTTGTTTTTATTTTGAAAAAAGATCAATTCAAAGTAAAATTTTTTAGCGAACCCCGAAATCTTGTTTGAGCACCAACTAGGAGATTAAGATTTTGATCGAGAAACTTGATATCCGATGATTTTTATGTTACTCATATCCTCGAAAAAACTATATGTTGTTCAAAATGACCGAGATTAATTTGGATTCGTTCCCTCAAAATTAGTACTTATTTTAGAAGATTAATTCACTATACAAGGTTTTATTTTACTGACACATTTTATGGAAACCAAATCATTGAGTAGAAGATGCTCATGGTAAAGTTGTTGGCTAGCCGATTTTCACATGGCTTGACCAAGTTGCTGAGGTGCAACAATGTGACATTTCCGGTAACTTCTTCTTCCCTGAGTATTTTTTTGACAGTTTAAAAGTTGGTGATGACTTTCTTTTTTATTATTACTTCCAAAATTGTTGGACCTTGGACCACTCACATGGTTCCAGACAGATGAACTGAGAGAGAGAGAGAGAGAGAGAGAGAGAGAGAGAGAGAGAGAGAGAGAGAGAGAGAGAGAGAGAGAGAGAGAGAGAGAGAGAATCCCTCTTGAAGTTGCAATTTGAACCGAAGAAAGATAACCAAAGCAAACCGAGTCTTATGTCTCAATCAATTGGGGTCAGCTAAACCGAATGGTTTTCCAACTTCAATTAATGCTATTGGTTAAGGTGCCATATACTGGAGTAGAAAATTAGTCGAGGTGAATTTCTTTACGTTAATATTTTGAAATTTTCCCACGGGGCGCATCAAAAAGATGTGCAAAATAAGAGCATCTCTAAATCTGGACTTCAAATTTGAGAAGACGAAACTAATTTGAAGACTTAAATGGCAATTTGACATCTCTAACCCCTGTGAAATGAATATATTGAATCTGGAGACCAAGGGTCTTCAATTGTAGTACTCCTACTCTAAATTCTACTATTAAGAATCGTTTGTTCTAAATTGTTACTATTTGGCATCCCCCTGGTTTGTTTTCATATTCGACATGTGAAGTTTCATGCCAATCTTTGTTTGATAATCGGATGTCCGGGACAGCTTGTGCGCACCTCGATTAATTCCGAGGCCCTGTACGTAACAACCGGGCATAACCCCCAGTGACCCCAATGTTTGAGATAAGTGGTTTCCGTGGGATTTGAACATGCGATAACCTAAAAGGGTGGGAGGGGGGACCAGCGTTGCAAGCTCCCTTGGGCGTGACCATATGGGTTAGCTCCCGACCTGCCTGTGGAATGTCCGGTTCGAGCCATAGCTACTGTTCGAGAGGTCAGGCACCACTTTGATACAAGATGACAAAAGACTCCCCACGCGAAGCGAGCTTTAATACCTGCACCACCTACCACCAAAGAAAGCAGATAGGGAGCGCATGGTTCGAACGCCAGACGTGGAGGGAGGGAATCTATTCCACTCACCTCTGCCATCGTGGCAACCACCTCGGTGGTAACACTTATTACTTTTTCATGCCCGCTTTGCTAAGGATTTAGCCCTATTTTTACATTATGGTTGAAGCACTTTGTAGGGGCCAGAGAGGGACTACATATGAAGTTATAACAACTGTTCAGATATGGTATATCCAAATAAGTGGTCCACTTATTGGGTGGAGAAGGAGCACGCACCAGACAGTGAGCTAAACCCCCAGTTTGGGTCATCATCATTTCAATAATGCAGGGCCACATTTTCTCAAAGATAACTTTGAAGACTCCGACATGCATGACAATATCTTGATGCAATTAGTGTTCGCAAATAAATCCTTCAGTACCAGTTTCATGGAAAGATGAGGAGAAAATCATTTTTATACAGTTTTTTCGGTGTTCAATTATCAAGAAAGTTGTGGGATTCATAACTCTAACTTTATTAAGAAACAATTTCCCGCAAGAATATGTCGAGTCACACTCTCATTTTTACAACCGGTCTGCCATGTTCACCTTGTAGAGTGCGTTGAAAATATTAGTCACGCCAAAATTCATGTTTATAGGATTATCAGTACATATTTATCTTCCGTGTGAGGTAGTTGATTCAGTTTTGAAGGACGAGATTAAGAATCTTCCCGATCAAGGATTAATTAGTCAACAAAATCAGCTTAAAACCCTTCACCCATGTGCAGCACTGCAACTCTAGTAGTCTAGTGTTCATAACGGCATCAAATGTCTTCCTTCTTTGTCAGTTTTCACACCTTCCCCACTCTCTCTCCCTCGCTCTCTCCCTCTCTTGAGGAAATTTTCAGTGCCGGGCGGACACGGGTCACATGGTGCCCGCTCACGTATATTCAGTCGTCTAAAAATGCAACGGATTTTCCGGAGTAAAACATATTTTTTCTTTTGTTTTTTCATTTTTTTAAATCCATCCGGCACTTTGAATCTTGACCGTCCGTTACATTTATGGATGGTTAGGATTGCACAGCACATAGCTGCCCCCGATCCTTACAAAATCGCTAAGTTTTCTGCGTTTACACTATTGCCACTTGAACTATTCATCAGTTATCTCTCTACCAATCATTAAAGAACAAGAATACAAGATTAACGGTAGAATGATCCATCTGACTAAAATACCCTTGGCAGCAATAAAAGTGTCTCACGTTACACGTACGCTCCAGCTGAATTAACGCTTCAACTGTCGGTAGGGGCCCAATACTGCAGTGGCAAGATCGTCAATAAAGGGTACTTTCACAATGGGCCAATGAGGAGAGATTAGGGCTATAGAGGAATCAAATTACTCGAGTTTGAGTGGTCTTCGCTAATTATATGCTTGTTCGACATATGCCTGTTGTTTCTTCTTTCCAAAATGATTGTCCGGCCGTAAAATTACGGCTCAAATAAAATATATTTTTACAAAGCAAAATTCCAGTTTTTCTTGATAGATTTTAAAAATTCATTGACATTTAGTAACCAAAAGAAAAAAATTAATTTGGTGTCCAATTTTTAAGATCGCTTGGCAGACTGTCCAATTTTTTTAGCGCGGGTGAATAAATCAAGCTTCAAAAGATTTTAAAAGCTCGGTTTATCTTTGAAATCAAGCTCAAACAAAAGCTACGTATTAACTGAGTTCGAGTACAAAAAAGCGACTTACTATTCGCTTGTTAACTTAGAATGTTTAAAAAAATTAGGCTTAATGAGATCGGTTTAGTTATAGTCATATGAGATCGGCTTGTTTTATAAACAAATCAAACTTGAATCTACTTTTAAACTTTGTGAAATATTAAAAATAAGTTTAAACAATTAATTGCTTGGCTCGGCTCAATTTGATTGTATCTTTTATAAACAAATCAAACTTGAATCTACTTTTAAACTTTGTGAAATATTAAATAGAAATTTAAACAATTTTTGGTCGGCTCGGCTTGATTGTTATAGAGTTTCACCATACCACCAATGATGGTAGTCTAGATGGCAGGAGAGTTCTTACCCTCACGTCTGAATCAAGTTCGAGTCTAAAAAAAAAAGGCACTTGGACTACTGTCATCTAGTATCAGGTAGTGATGTGGGAAAGGTCTTTCCTTACGGACAGTAGTTATGACTCAAATCGGAGATTTCACAGCAGGTCGAGAGCTCCTATGATTACGTCCAATGTGAATTGATACGCCAGTCGACTCCTCCCACCCTTTTTTCGGATAAAAAATAGAGTTTCACCTTATTCTCAATTATAGATACATCAGTGTGTATATACACACATAACTGTTGTCCCAGCCTATATATCAGTACAAGCAACAGACAGGGGCTCTCAGTGGAAACCAAAGTCTAAAGCGAAAAAAAAAAACTGTCGGCAGAGCCTCTCTCTCTCTCTTCCTCTTGAGTTCCTCGATTTCTCCGCCGGCCGGAAAGCAGACGGAGCTGAGAAAACACAGCAGGGGAGTTGACCCATTGTCTAACCCATTCAATGGAGAGTGAAGGCAAATTAGTTCAGCTCCTCAGCTTGTGCTTGGTGGCGGTGGCGGTTCAGTGTTTGGCGGTGTCGGCCGGGCCTCTCCGCAGCGTTGCTGACCCACATTGGTATCCCGCCACCGCTACCTGGTACGGCAGCCCCGACGGCGACGGCAGCAACGGTAGGCCCCTCTTGAAACACCCATTTTCAACTCACATTGCTGCCACTTGACTTACTTCAAGAGTTCAAGTTCCCGATTTTAGTTTTGACAGCTCTGTTTCTGGGGCTCTGAACCACCCACAGAGAACGCAGTTTCCTCTGGGAAATTATTCACTGCTTCTTGCCCTCCACCATTTTGACTACTACATTAGTGTGGACCCCATGCAATTGGGTCTCTAGTTAATTTTTTTTGCCCACCTGAGAAAGAATAAAAATGTTTCCCACATTAGTAATTTTACAGGGATGGAGTGGCCTATTGTGTGCTGCGACTTTAACAAGAACTAGGAAATTACTGTAATGCATGACCTATTTATAAATGCGTATGATATGCACTTTTAAAATTCAATACTTTTTGTTATGTTTTGTACTATATAAACTTTGAAAAATGATAGAAACATTAATTTTTGTTGGAAATTATTATGGGGAAATGACAATGATGTGTCATGTTTGTTGTTTATTGAACCCGAGGGGTTAATTTAGTCGTCAAGACATGAGACTTAAGAGTTTGTTCCCTTTCAAGGTTTTAAGTTCGAACATCTAATAGCTGTAAACTCTCTTGGGACTATTTCATACAGAGGTCTCAAAATTAGTCGAATTGTCTCATGCACGTATGTATGTTGGCTCGGATACTTAGAGTTATCAATAGATATTTGTTGTCCATTTGTTTCAATCTAAAATAGTAACTTTATATAGGGCCCTAGACATAATAACAGTCCAGCACCCTATTTATTATGGAAGTAAACTTGCAAAATAACACAAATTTTTCATACGCATATACTACTCCTAACATATTTTACTAATTGAATTTCCATATATTCACTCGCCCCATACAGGTCATCAATTTTTTTCAATCTTAACAAAATGTTACGGACACAGATAGAAGTACGTCGATCAATCAGGATGTACTTGTGTCTAGAATGGGTCGATATACGTGGACTCATTATCTACTGTTCTAAACCAACGTGCATCGAACAGTTCCAAGGACTTTTAGCATTTTTAGCGTAGTTTTAGAAAAAGACCTCTGACACCGTTAATTTTACTGTTTCAATTGTGTGGGGGTGCAGGAGGGGCATGTGGGTACGGTTCACTAGTGGACGTGAAGCCGTTGCGGGCCAGAGTTGGAGCAGTGAGTCCAATTTTGTTCAAAGGAGGGGAAGGCTGTGGGGCCTGCTACAAGGTCAAGTGCCTTGACGAGTCTATTTGCTCCAGGAGGGCCGTCACCGTTATCATAACGGACGAGTGCCCCGGTTGCTCTACCGACGGCATCCACTTCGACCTCAGTGGAGCTGCCTTTGGCCACATGGCTGTTGCCGGTGAAGGTAGCCAGCTCCGGAACCGAGGCGTGCTCCCCGTTATGTACCGCCGGTACGTACATTATACCACCCCTAACCAAAAAAAATAAATTAATTCAACTATCCAATCTATCCAATGATAAATGAACCTCATCAAAATGTGTGGCGGGAAAGGGGCTCGGCCGCGGGGACACTGGAATAATTCAATCTATCCAATGATAAATGCGAAAATATGCATGTGTAGTGTAAAGTCATAAAGTAGTGTTATTAATTTGGTGCTTTTAACGGTCTTTTTTCTTTCTGTTCTGTCAGTTAGTGGTTATTTGTTTTTTAATTAAATTGTTGTCCGTCAGTGAGCATGTGCTGCTGGTTACCAACTAGCTAGCAACTGGCGATGACCAAAACACTTTCTTTTTACGCAAAACAACAACAATAATAAAACTCATCTAATCCCCAATCATTAGGGTTATGAGCGGGGACGGTTGGAGACAGACCTCTATTGTATGGTGGAAGCAATTTTTTTATTTTTGGAAAATACTTTCGGAAATTTGTTCAGGCGATGATGTTATAGTTTCTACAAAAGCACGAAGTTTCTAATTCTCAAAAAGCATCACCTGCAAAAATGAATACTATGTAGAACAGACGAGTTTTTGGATTTTTTATCGATACGCAAAACTTAGTCTGAAAACTAAACGAACGGAGTCCGTGGCCAATTTCATGATCAAATTCAACAGTAAACCCACGTGTCTTGGTTTCAAAAGAAATTAAGAGTCGCGAAACCATAATAATGCATGTGTCTAGAGCTGACCGATGCATGTGAATCCCTAGGCGAAGTCATGGAATCCACTTGTGCGTCGAAAGGCTTTGTGTGTCCCTAGCACTACTCCAGAAGAAAAGATGCAGACACATAGATAGGTCCCTACTATTCATGCTGGCAAACAGAATGGGAAACGGGGTGCTGTAGGGTGCCCCTCCCGTACGTGGATTGTCGGATGTATCTGTAGGGTGCCCCTCCCGTACGTGGATTGTCGGATGTATTTTCAACCATCCTGATTTCATCTCGGCACTTCACAGATCCGAGACGTCCAATACCAAGATGACATCCGATTGCACAAAAATGTGTCATCCCTGAAAGTTAAATTGTAAAAGTAACCAAATATCTCCCAAGACTGAAGTCATATGATGGGAAAATTTAGTCCCGTTTTCTTGTTACTATGTGATAACTTGTGTTAATTCTGTGATTGAAGGACACCATGTAAATATCCTGGGAAAAACATTGCCTTCCACGTAAACGAAGGATCGACGGACTACTGGCTGTCTCTGTTAATCGAATTCGAGGACGGAGATGGTGATATTGGATCCATGCATATTAAACAGGTACGTATCTTCTTTCTTTCTTTGATGTTTTTTCCCTTCTTCTTTTGATTGATTGAGTCTCCTTTAAAACACAAGCACAACAATATGAGAAAAGAAAACAGAACAAGAGCATTGTCATAAGGATCTGTTTGTTTCACAAGTTTTTCTTGATGGGGTCCCCTGTAGTTTCACGGACTATCAGATTCTCAATTCTGTCTCAAATTCTTGAAGTCAACTAGAGTGTCACATTGTGCCCCAGTGTACACCAAATGCATATCCCATTGTGTAGAGCTCATCTCGGGGTTCTACACAAATGATTGAATCTGCTCAATTAGTTTAAAATGTTTTTTTAAGGATCCCTGTAAAAATCAGATCGTTCGGATATCCGTAAAGGGTCAGAAAATTGAGCGAAAAATAGATCAAACCTCTACCGATATCCGACTGAGCTGATTTCTTATAGGGATCCTTAAAAACACATTTTTGAATAAATTGAGCGGCTCCAATAATTTGTGTGGAATCCCGATATGGGTCTCACACAATGCGATATACATTTAGTGTGCACCAAATGATGTACCCATAGCAAGGCTGAAATAAACTGAAAATCCCTACAAGGAAAACACAGTGACTAATCAATAATCAGGGCCACAAAAAGGAAAAAACACCACCCGCACCTCTTTCATCTTTTTGTCTTCATTTGTACGAATTTACACCATCACTCTTGCGATTGGAATGTCCCCATTTTTTTTTTGGGATAACCGGATGTTCGGGTCAACTTACGTAACCTCAAATAATTTTAGAGACTTGAAGCTAACGACCGGGTGTAACCTCCGGTAGTCCGGTGGTAGAAGCGCTCCTAGTTACAACTGAAAGACAGTGCTTGAGAAGACTTCTGTAGTTACCTGGGAAAAAGAGGGTAGTTCAATAAATCAGAAGTTTTCTGTCACAAAAAAGAGCAAAATAGTGCAAAGGCAATCTCGAATATTGTGGATGCTCCCTAAAGGCCCTCTCCTCTCTCTTTTCCTACTTGAACTCATTTTTTTCTAGTCTCCTCACACCATAAAGATCATACTACCATGACTTTTTTCAAAAAAGCTCACTTTACTTTAATTATTGGAATATTTATTTTCTGTTTTCACTATCGGAAGTAATATTTATTTTCTGTTTTCACTTTTTTCAAAAAAGCTCACTTTACTTTCTATTTTTTTTGGTACGTCCGAAGTAATATTTATTTATGCCACTCACCTTGAATAATTGGCATGAGTTGTGGCCGAAGGATACTCAAAATAATGACCATGATAGCCAGCTCTCTTTTCTTTCCTTTTTTTTTTTTACCACTTATAGCAAGTGTGCAACTAAAACTTTTTTTAGATTTAACTTGTCCCGTTTTCAAAAAAAGAAAAGAAGATTTAACTCATCTCTATAATAGGTCGTCCATTGGAATCACTGGGTCAGATTTTAAAAATACTTTTTGGATGGCCGAGATTACATAGATTGTATTCTCTACCGTCCAATAATAGATTGCAGAGAAGCTGGATCCAATAATGTTGGGTTTCTCCATGGAGGGTATTCCTGTCACATACACGTTTGTTTGGTCCACGATATTTTCCTTCACATGCACAAGTATCTCAATTTGCTCTAAGTTTTATTTTAAGTAGCTCAAGTAGAGGCTCGTTTATATATGTTTCGTCATATGAATCTTTGATCTGTCTCCTATCGGGGATCCCATTACCATACCAACTCAAGATAGTCATAACAAGTAGAACATAACATGTTGCACAATTAACCGTATGTTACAACGCAGAATCCAAATTGAAAACGAAACAATTGGATTCATGCCGTTACCAGCCTCATAACACGAACCAAGTTATAGTAAAGCAACGAACAATCCGTTTGCTTCCTCCATTCGAGGATTCTATCTTATTTTCTTTCTCTTCATTTTGTCATGATTTTTGATTTTGGGGGCTTAAGTAATTGCAGGCTAGCTCAACAGAGTGGACAGAGATGCAGCACATATGGGGAGCAACTTGGTGCATAACTGCTGGACCCTTGAGAGGACCATTCTCCGTGAAACTCACCAGTCTCTCCACTGCTCAAACCCTCTCGGCTAGAGACGTGATTCCAAGCAATTGGTCGCCTAAAGCCACTTACACGTCTCGCCTCAACTTCAATTAATCAATTTGAGGATCGGGTATCAGACCTGCACTTCCATTTTAAGCACCCGGAAATTGGCCGTTGTGGGTTGGATTTTTTTTTGGAAGGAAGTAGCTGTTGTGGCGCATAATAGTTGGCAAATGGCCTTTCTTTCTTTCTTTCTTTGTTTCTCTGAGGTGTGATTGAAGTACTTGTTAATTGTGAGGGTATTTTAGTGTAATGGTGCCCTCTCCAAAGGAGAGAGAGCTGCCTTCATTTTCAATATGTTTGTTGTGTGATCTTGAGGGTGTAAGTTTGTGGGCCCATGTGGTTTATTTAATGAACTTGGACCAATGAATGCAATTATTGATGATATTTGACCTGGTGACATTTTGGGGCAATGGAATTATTTAGTACTCTACTTGCTTTGTGGTGCCAAATTGAATTCATCTGTACGTGTTATATGCAGAATTGTGAAACTTGTTTGAATGTTTTTCAGATTTGAAGTGTCTAAGCCAGTTTATGTGCTTGAACGTTTGCACGTGTCATATCTTATAAGCCAAATATATTGAAATCCAAGTCTTTCTATTTCCACTTTCAACATATATGTTGGTGAAAAGAATTTAGAGTGTAGAGTTAAATGTTTTTTTTTTTTTTTTTGTACAACAGAGAGAAAAAAACAAACTACTCTTTCGAAGGTCACGCCTCTCATATCGGTCTCAAGGAGGAGAATGACTTTATCCAGCAGGGTCCAGCAGGGTGATGTGTGACACCATTTTGTTATCTTGGTCGGCTCCCATATTAGCAAGTTTATTGGCGACTTTGTTACCTCTCTAGAAGGGTGTAAATAAGGCTACTTCCAGCAAAGCTTTGCATTCCTTGACTAGGACCAGATGCAGCGAGTGGTCAGTGTGGTGTAAGTTATTAAGAAGTAAAAGATAGAGATGTCACAATTTTAAACTAATATGCGTAAGCATGATTTCTTTAAAAAAATAAAACCCTTAAAGCGCAATATCACCAAACTATCTGAACAATAAGATTTGTATGGATACAAACTTGTATACAGTAAAGTCCACCTGAATAAAACTAATACACCTTTCATGTTAATGCCTGAAGCCTACCTGTTGAACTCTAAAATTAAAAAAAAATCGAAGGCAGTTTGTTTGCTACTGTAGATTCCACATTTTGAAGGATTGTATACTAGAATGTATGTTTAAATTGGCTTTTCATTTGATTTTGTTTGTTGGTCGTAGTTGATTGCATCTGCGCTGTATTGTGTTATGGTTTGAGTTGGGTATTCGTTGGGATTCTCTACTGCTAACCGTTGATAGAATTTTTCATCCCGTCCAGAAGGTGTCGGGTCTGCTTCGGCAGGTGTGTCTGCGAGCCGGTGGCCCTTGAAAGCCTTACCATGACATGCTCACTTCAATTGTTCGTGGTTTTAGTTTCATTTCTGTCTATTGCGTAATCGTTGCTGGGTCGCGTTTCTTATGAAATGACATGATGACTTTTCGAAAAAAAAAAAACTACTCACATATTGGATATTTGGTCATCGTAAACATATAATCGAATTCGATGTTCATATCCCGTCAAACAAACGGGCTCTACATTTTATATATATGGATAGGTGGGGTTCCCCATAGGCCATATCAAAGATGTCAGTGACCACATGGGTGTACAAAGCTGTGAATCACATTATAGCTCACATGCAAAAGGTTTCACACACTCTGGAACTAGTTTTGGTCCATTAGGGGGTACTGGCAAGAAAGAAAAAAGTTGGAGGACTACACGTGAAGGGGGGGAGTCCCCACCAATTTCTGGATATGTTTCACTTTTATCCCCCATGTGGATTGGCCATAGCTTGAATCCTCCCAAAGTTAAGGAGCTTTGGCTCTCTGTGTGAGATGCTTTGATTGACTGTTTGATTTGTCTGTTTGTTGATTCTGTGACATACAAAATCACTTGGATTAATACCTCAACGGAGATCAAGTTTAATGTATGGATGGTAATGTACTAGTGAAGGCTCACAAGCAAGGGTTGAGGTTTACTTAGAAGGTGAAATCAATTGCAACAAAAGTCCCGAGAGTTAGTTCTGTTGGTTGGTGTGTTTGTTTCTCACACAATTGACTAGAGTTTAGATTCTTGGGGTTAGGTTGCAAGAGGATAATCTCTTGTGAATCCTCTAATCTCGGCATTGATGGCCAGCCTTTGTAGGGACATATTCCAGACCACATTCAAGATTCAAACAGTTTATCTCGTACATCCCCTAAAGAAGAATATCTCGATAAAAAAATCAATTTGATCGGACATTGATAGATACGTACCTCTATAGGGGAGCAGGTCTTCACGCGTAAGAGAGTTAGCCGAGCTATTAGGTCTCTAACTCTGTAGTGCATAGCTTCAGTCCCAGCATTCCTTTTCCTCTGTCGTTAGACTAGGATCGAAACTTAGAACACCATTTTTAGTGTGAAAAACAAAATTAATTTACAAAACTTAGAGCCACTGCTAGAGCAAGATACTTCTATTGCAGCCAATCAAGGTGGTGGTCACCTTATTTTTGTTACAGCCACTGGTAAATAGCTCAGTTGACCTGCCAATGTGGTCATATCTTTCTTTCCATAACCAAACCTCTTGCTATCTATGCTAATTGACATCTTCATAACCTATAGGGATGTCAACGGGGTATGCAGTAGAACCGCCTCCAATCCAATCCCCAAATTCAATCCGATCTCAGAAAAAATCCCCGAAACACCAATCCGAACGGCGCGGAGATGGATCGGATTGACTGGGACTGCCATCCCTAATAACCTACCTAAGGAACCCACTCTTCCTTCTATGTTGTAGAGATTCCTTAACATGTGTTACTTTTACTGTTGGGTAAAATAGACCGAATTTCCATGTGTACAAACCACACCGTAGAAATGTAAAAACATTGCGAATAAAATCTGAAATGTGGCAAACCACAAACCAAATGAGACACAAGTATTTTCTACGTGGTTCCCCTAAATTAGAGGTACATTCACGGGACCGAAGTTTGATTCCACTATCAACACATGTTTACAAAGAGATACTCTCTCCGTCCCAAAATGTTTGGCACACATCTACTATTCACACCTCTCGAAAAATCATCTATATTTTTTAAGGTATGATGAATTATATATGCAATATGGGTCTTGTTTAATAGATTTTGCTTAGTTTTATTAAACAAAAAATTTCAAATCATAAAAAGTAGGATAAATTACAAAATAAAGATGATTTTTTGAGAGATGTAAATAGTATTTTTGGCTAAATATTTTGGGACGGAGGGAGTACAAATTAAGATATCACAAACACCCTAATTTTGGTATCCAACAAATTACAACATGAAAAGAGGAACCAAGCCGGCCATCAAGTACATTTGAAGGAAAAGATCCCCAAAAGATCACAATTATCATCTTCATTCCACACCCCTAGTACCAATTTGCGACCCGACTTCATAACTCACAGGGGTGGACCCAAGGGAGTGTTTGGGGTGCCCGGGCCCTGCACGACTTCGAATATTATCTTCAATTATACAAGTAATTTTCAGGTTAATTTGGAGAATTCTATAAGATTGGCCCATGCAAGTTCATTTGATGTAATTTTTTTCATAAATCAGTACAAATGTATGGAAAAAAACTCTTCTACAATCCTAAGTTATCTAAGAATTATTCACGAGTATAAAACACAAACATAGACAAATGATCACTATGTATATACACGCAAATTTAGACTTTAATTCCAAGTAGCAATATATCGGTATCTCCGACATCTTACTGAGTTTCCCCCTCATCTTTTTGCAAAAAGCCGCTCTACAGTAGTAAAGTTTCATCTTGTGTGTTGGCCGAAGCGACAATAATCACACTGAACCCTTGAATATGTTTGAAATTCTCGAAATGATCTTCCAATTCCGGAGAGAATTCGAGAATATAACTTTTGCTATAATTGTAAAATTACACGTAGCTAAGTTCTTGCTACGCACAAATCCTGTATCCACCACTGATAACTCTGTGCCGAATCTTTAATTATGGGCCTTCAATCTAAACAATTAAGCTCAATCGGAAAGCTCTTGCTTCTACTTACATATTTATCTTATGCGTACTTCACCTCCCAAGTAGTCCTCCATGGTTCAGCTAATAAAACAGAAGCAAAGGGACAACTAGAGACCGTGAGTCCGTGATTGATACTGAATTGAAAATGAACTAGCTTGACTTAACCTGGTCTCGTGCTAGTTGTTTGGCTAATAAGATCTTACCTTTTTTTTGAATGGAAAAAGGGTGGGAAGAGGCGACCAGCATAGCAACCCTCCATGGGCGTGACCATTGGGGTTCCCGACCCGTTATGGAATGTCCGGTTGAGCCATAACTATTGCATGTCCGAATAAGACAGGCAGACCGTTACCACAGCACCACCTAGGTGACTAAATGACCAAAAGCCCTCCCTGCAAATCCACACAAGTCTCAGCGCGCAATAGCATGGGAGGGATTCGAACCTGAGAGGTCAATGCACAGGGAGGGAGGGGAATCTTATCCCACTCACTTTGGCCAACTAGGCTACCACCTCAGTGGTAATACGATCTTACCTTAAGCATAGGAATTGGTACCCAAGCAAGTAGTGTGTAGTCTTGTTGTCCATCCGTCCTTACAGTTAGCATCAAAACAAGCCGCTGAAATTGCTTCGACATAGATGAAAAATGGCTAACGCTACTTCTTTTTTTTTTTTTTTGTCATTCGTCGTTCCTAATCTATTATATGGGGAGTGGAATGAGACTTCATCTGATGCAATGTGAGGCATCCAATAGCTCTATCGCATGACCTAGCCACCTCAAAAAAGTATTATTGTCACTCAAAAAAAGTATTAAGGCCACACGAAATACTGTAACTACAAATGTAGATATATGTTGGATGTATAATTGTAACTACAGATATGTGATTGGGTTAATGGGCGGGTTGGGTTTCATTCTTTATGAATCGGTCGGGTCGGGTATGGATAATAAATTAATGTAATAATCTAGCTAGCTAATTGGGTTGTAAATATATAAGCCATGGACCTATTACAAGCCCAGCTCATATGCCCGCCTAAACTCACCCAAACCCACACATTCTTTTTTTTTTTTTTATCAAGCCCAAACCCACACATTTGACACGCCTGTTTTTATGTCTTAGCTGGATGTGTACTCTTTGTTCTTTTTTGCCATTCGATACACACTAACAGGGTTAGCGAAGGAGTTAGTGAGTTAGTCCAGACGGAGTCTAGAAGCTATCCTAAATCTCAAACGTCTTTGTCGAGGCTCGAATCCTAGTTTCCCTTATGAAATAACAAAGAGATAACAATTAAACTACAAGCCCTTGGTTTTTTACTCTTTAGTCCTAGTGGCTCCTCTTTGTTGAAACAAAATATTCAGTGCCACTGGGCTCTGTTCTGAAGGACGGTGGAAACACACATGCATTTGCTTCAAGAGTTGATATTGGGATTTGGGCCCGCACTGAGGCCGTTTGGTTTGATTACTTACTAGTGAATGGGTTGCGCACTAGGCGTGCAAAATTAGGTCCAACATAATTAAATTGCGTTGTTTGAAGTGGAAAATAACATATATCTAAAATTGAATATCAACATCTCATAAAAAAATTACGCCCCTCATTGAAATATCACATCAACTACACGTGGTTTGCATCTAACTGTGTGCGTGCATTTTTATGTGAAGCTGTAACATTCTTAATTTCTATAATACCTATCCCTTATTGAAAGTATTCTAAGTTGCCTAATTTGGTTTCCTCTATTATTTATGGCATACATGAATTTTTTTGGAGTACATTTATAGGAATATAAGGTGCAAAAATAACTTTTCAGATTAAATTAATGTTAGGGCCTAGGGGTACCGATTCAAGGGGTATAGATTTCATATCGACCAGTTATGGGCCCTATTTTTTAGTCCCACCTTACCTCGTGAGTTTTTTTTCCCCTCCTTCCTTCCTCTTCTTCTCTCTCTTTTCCTTCCTCCCTTTTTACTTTCCTTGGCTCTGTATGTGCGTAGTGTGTGTTGGTGGTTGTATCTATTTATACTGGTGGTTTAGAGTCTAGAATTATCTTTTAGGATATGGATCAAATCTTTGATTCATTAATTGTAGGGTGAATAAGGATATGCCAACTCAGCCACCTTCCAAATTATCCTTACTATTTTCTTTTGGGATCGGGAATAAATTTATTGAAGAAACTTGATAAGGGTACATCAAACAATAGGAAGAGGGGAGGGGACTCCAATCAAAGTTGAAGAAATTAAAAAAAAAATCCAACAGACAAAGCTCAAAGGCCTAGCCCAAAAAAGGCATACCAAATGTAACAATGATATCCAAAAAGGGGCAAAAAGCCCACAACACCAAGAAACCCTAAACCTCACAATAAACACCTAAACAGTCAACAAGTCGTCGCCCAAACCCGGAAAACCACCAAGCATCGGACAACACCACCACCAAAATGATCAGAAAACATCTGAAACACCAACCATGCCGCCTTTGGCCACCCAACGGAAAGTTAACAGATCGCAGCCAACAAAACGCTGTCGCGGGAGCTCACCAAGCCGTCAGGCAAAACCCGAAAACATCCAACAATGCAAACGGGGGTGACCAACGCTGACCAAGCCACGGAACAACCCGAACCACCTAGCCGTTAGGCCAAGAACCGGTAAACCCAAGAGAAATACCGACGAAGGAAACAGAACGATCCACTCGATCAAGATGAAAGGACGTCGGAGAGGGAACGTCGGCAACCGCAGAAAGTATAGGTTTTTAACTAAGGGGGTCGGAAAAAAGGAGGAACGAAGAGGAAAATACGACCAGAGCTAACCCATCGCCAGCCGTAACCCCAATGGAAGATCGCCGAGAAAATCTGGAAAGCGATCTGGAGACAACGGACCGTCGAGATCCATGACGCCGAATCAACTCTCGATCCATACCCTCTTGCCAACCAAGAGAACGGAAAGAGGGGGAGAAGGCCCGGGGGGAGGAGGAGGAGCCACTCCCCGCCTCCCCCCGGCAAGAGAAATCTGGGCGGCGGCTATGAGGAGAAATTTTTTTAGAGAGAGAGAAAGTTTAGAGTGGCGTAACTTATGCTCCTATTTTTAGGGTTTCAATCATTTTCCGGATTATCCTTACTTGCGCCCCAAGACTCTCCGCCTCGCGGCGAATCATGCCTCATTTTTGTACCGCAACGCTATTAACAAGGGTCAAACGATATCTAAAACTTTTTAAGAAAATTGACACATACATAGAAAAGTGTGCTATTTAAAATTTTCTTTTTCTAGGCTAAGTTGCAAATAAATATACATGGTTCCTAAATCCTAACGGTAAGTGGCCGCTAAATGTTAAAATCCACTTTTTATAATTCTTTTTATCATTTCATTTGTTAATAAAAGTCCGGGTGTTACAACAAGTATTTTACCAACCATACAAAATTCAATTAAAATCACCATCAGGTCAAAACCAGTTGCTTAGAAATAATGCAGAGAGGTTTCTTCGGGTCTAAGGTCTGTGTTGTGCGTCCCTTGGGGCCCACCTGGGTCCCGTTTGATCCGAATCGTTCATTTTGTTTGTCTCGTTGAGTATGTAGTCCACATAAAAATTCAAATTGATTGGACGTCGTTAACTATGTTTTCAGACTGCATTTTTAGTGGAAACAAAACACTCAGAGAAACTGTTGTAAGTGTCCGCACAACATAGTCTCCGGACCCGGTTTCTTCTCATACCATTTCATCTCAGGACATTCAGAATAGGAATTCTCTTTTCAATAAGGCGCGCCAGGTGATGGATGTGGGAGCCTCATTGGGAATTAAATTCAGAGGTGGGAGAAATTTTAATTTAAAGAATCTTTGTTGAAATGGAGGAGGCCGAGATATCGGAAGATTCAGTGCTCTTGATGTTTTGGAGGAATGTGATTTCTTAGAGGATGATGATCTCTTCAAGAAGATGCCTCTCTCTCTCTCTCCCTCTCTCTCTCTCTCTCTCTGTGGAATCTTAACTCAGGGTTTTTTTGTGGGTTTTGGTTGTTTCTCTTGTTCTTTGGCTTTTTCTCTAGGTTTTTCTTTTGAGGTCCGGCTTGTCCGTTTGGATTTTTGTTGTTTGGGATGTAGTTGGTTGGGTTCTTTTAGAGATTAGTTTGTGGTGTTTTGGTTGGCTTCTTGCCGACCTCTTGGGTCTAGTTCTCGGTTGACTTTTTGCCTGTGTGCTCGAGATTCGTTTAATCTTCTTTGCCGATCTAAAAAAAAAATGTCAAAACGAGTTGCGGTCGGACAGCAACAATGCAACTACTACATCGCTGTGGGGAAAGATTGATGATTGTGAAAAAATAAAATTGTTCGTCTGAATTAGATCCGTAGTAAGTTTAATTATTAATGAGTTTTCCAAATGATTTTATCAAATGAGGAAGAGATTTGATAAAATTTCACCTTTTTCAATGCAAAAAAATTGAGATTTTATCATACACCTTCCTCATGTGATAAAATCTTTTGGAAAACTAGGCCTAATACTAGTTTATGCCTATTATTTTCCTTTAAAAACTCGATTAAAATCACCATTAAGTCAAAAGTAATTGCGTCCGGATATGCATAAGAGAATAGAATAATTCCGAATGTTTCACGCTTTGACATCAACAAAGCAACTACTACGAATAGAATAATTCCCTTCACGTTTCACGCTTTGACATCAACAAAGCAACTACTACGTACGTCGCTCTGGTAAAAGATTTGATGATTGTGAAAAAATAAATTTGTTCCTCTAAATTAGATCCGTAGTTTAGTTTAATAGAAAAGACATAGTACTACTTTTTCTTTTTCTTTTTATATCAAGAATGGTTTTGAAAAATTCACGACGATGACAACTGATTCGCATTACGTGTTGCTTGATACTTTCGGTACCGTTATACGGTGACTTTTACCATTAAGTGTCCCGAAACCATTATTTAAAACCTTTCTTTTTCTTCAATAAAAACGTTAGTAAAAGGTACATATTCGCCTACGTACCCACATTAGAGTTAAGAGATTGTCTTTTTTCCGGATGAGCCGGAAAGAGGTAGTTTACGGACGGCTCCATTGTGGGGCCCCACCGACACCTCATCGCAATAATCTGAACCGGCCATTTTGTAGAGCCCGCAGAGTAGTGTGTTTATGCAAAAAATCAGCTTGACCCGTTCAGATCTGAAATGATCCAAGCCGTTGTATTTTTTGCACCAAAAATCAATTTTTGACATATCTATCGATGCCGGGTCAAGCTGATTTTTTTTGTATACACACTACTTTGCGGGCTCTACGAAATGACCGGTTCAGATTATTGCGATGAGGTATCGGTGGGGCCCCACAATGGGCCGTCCGTAAACTACTTGTTTCCGGCTCATCCGGAAAGAAGTTAATCTCTAGAGTTAATAATCATTCCATCATCAAACGTACTACCAAAACTATCATGACTATGAACAAAAGTCACCATATTACAGGCTTTATTAATAGACCACAACGAGTTTTGTTTAGTTGGAAACCCTTTCCCCCTTTTCTTAATAAAATGTTACTTTTGCCGATTCAAAACAACAGACCACGACGAGTTCTCCACCTCTTTGTTCTCTGCTTTTGCTAGTTTAGATTAAGCTAACGGTAAATTCTTTATTTAAAAAATTAAAATTTGCGGTGGGTTAAACAGGGTAGCGTTTAGATTAGAGGAAGCTTGATTTTCACTATCACCCCTTGAATCATGCTTATAAAATTATGTTAAATTATTTATGAAAATTAAAAACTCTGGAACTCCATAGTCTATTGGGGCACTTAAATAATCATCCTTTTATTCGCTTGAAATTAGAAAATCATCCTGAGCCTTTCAAGGAGTTATGTTTCCATCCTAAATTCAAATAAATCCTAAAATGCCCTTATATATCATATTAGGGGATTGAGGACTAAATTAAATGTTGCATATAGGAGGTGGTAGAAAGTGGACCATTTTAAAAGTTAGGAGGTCCTCCAGTGCAATTACAGGATTTGGGATAAAACCCAAATTCCTGATATCTCGCTCCAAATCAACTCTATCCCTAATTAACACTAGAAATCCCAAATAACACACGTCTCTCTCTCTCTGTAATCTTCCATCCCAAACCATAATCTGATCTCCACTCTTGCATCTCCATCCCATCCCATTACCCAGCCAGACATCCTCTGGTGCTCCCCAACATCGACCTCTATCGCCACTGTTTTGCCATCCATCCTCTTGTCAACACCAAACCTCCTCCTCCATTGATCACCGGTGCCGATTTCCCTCCACACTATCATCTACATTTATTCACCGGGTATTCGCATATTCGTCTATAAACTACGGTGTAGAATGGCTGAACTTCGCAAGTGTTTCGATTTATTCCGTAATCCGATTTTTTACCATATTGTGTTGGTGATCTTTCATTGACTTATGTTAAGTAATCATCCTTTTTAAGTGCTTAATATTGGTACTAGATTGTGGGTTTTCAAAAATATTTGCTAAATTAGGGTTTGATTGCACGGTTCGCTTTTTTCCCAATCGCGGTTCTGTCGTT